>CAIGRN010189589.1:0-41122 GCA_903798345.1 Fraxinus anomala
TCTACGGAAGCCCTTGTAATCATCTCATTTCTTAAGTGGGTTGCAATCCTAACCCAATAAGGTGGAAATGTCTTAATAATATGATCAACTCCTGCCCCTTGACTAATTGAGCACCCTATTTGTCCAACCTCAACTTTCTAGTAGTTTTTAGCATTCTAATCATCTATATTATCAATCTCATTATGTATATTCAAATCATTTGGTTTGTTCCGATTGGCCCTTTCAGCTTGTGGGGTCAGGGTCGACNTTTTTTTTTTTATTTGAATACGGGACATTTACATTGGAAAAACATTTCACGCGCTCATGCGAACCATTTAAAAATGACATTTCATGCTTCAAATTTAAATAAGATTTTAATATGCAAGACAAACTTCTAATTTAACATTTTAGGAATTAACCTTTGACTATTAAAAATTTTGATCATAAATATTTACACACACTAGCATAATACTATAAAGTCTAGTACATAAGATCAAATATTTACATACCTTTGAACCTACGAGAGAGAGTAAATTGGTGTGCGTCAATTGCCAAGGCTCGATCTCTTATTTATATTTTCTTAATATCTTAAATCATATATCTCATGTATTATCACATAAAGCATGTAAAAGATATAGTCGTATATATGTTCATGCTTGCTTCATCATTTAGTTTCATGAAACAATAATGTTTGGCTTTCAAAAGTAAAATAAGTGCAAAATTTGAGCATTCTGCATGTTGAAATTCAATCTCTCACAAAAGTCAGTACATAACTAATATGGATGAGACGGTTACATGACATTCGAATTAAGATACTTTATTTTTGTTTGTACCTCAATTATTTTATGGGAGAACGTGTAGTTGAACATGTGTTCAAAATTGAAAAAATGTGGGCCAAACATTATAAATATAAAATTTCCAAGTGGTCTCACCCTGAAAAGAAATCCTGAAAATTCCAGATTTAAATCTAAAGTTTAAACTCGTGTAGAAAATTTTTTTGTTTTGACAATACAGAATTTTAGATGAATATTTGAAAGATTGATGCATGAATTTGACAATTTGAGTCTACAAAAGTGTGAACCGGGGCTCTAGTACCATATGTAACGCCCTGAATTCTATTCCAAATTGTTACTAATATTCATTTCATTTTGTTCACAAACATAGAAAGGAATTTATCCAGATAGTGAGAAAAATATGAACTAATGCATTTTTTTCCATAACTAAAAACTTCAATATTTCAATATTTGCAAAAACTGACATGAAAACACAAAGGAAATAAAACCTAATATTCAAGATTCTAAACAATAAAATACTTTAAAGTAAAACGAACACTAATTTTACTTTTAAGATCTTTCCAACAATTCACGACACCTAAACACCACCAACTTATCACTCATCCATTTGTTTCACAATATTTTGTATAAAATAAAAAATAAAAAAAAATTCGAAAGGGGTAAGTATTTCGAAAATACATAATTAGATATATACATTCAATTCAATTCAATCTCAAAAAAATGTTAAACATAATACCTACAAATAAGGGTTGTCAAATAAAGGAATTGATATTAAGATGAAGAAATATAAGGAGATCCAAAGTCCCAATACTTGTTACTTGAGTAATAAATGCTTCCCATTAATTACTTATATTCGATATATGTTTTAATTTGTTAATATAACTCATCAATCAAATCTTGCAATTCTATTAAAGATATATTTCATTGAAAACTAGATTAAATATTTAGTACTTGTGTTTGAACTCATTTCCACTTTATTGTTGGAATTTATTTCAACAATTTTTTAACGTTGTTGCTGACACTACAGTCCAGCTTGGAATGGTCGGATTTAGCTTGGTCACCAAGTTATCTTTGTAACCTTGGTGATTAAGTAAAGCAAAAAGGAGGTGGGATATCTTCATGGGTTCCATGTGTCACTCTTGTAGATATTTCACCTTATTTTAGTCAAATCTTGCGGTTTCCCATCCCATGTTTTTGGCTAACTTCGGAGGCATATCATGCTACAGTGTCATAATCTTTAACGTAATATTATATGATATTTTATCATTAAATTATTTTAAACATATTCAACTTTTTAATCAAATCATCTGTTGCCACCTTAGATTATGTCACTGCATCCGTTACATTTTTCGAGCAAAGTGGCAAAATCCATTTGGAGGTTAATCAAGGTTGAAAAATCGAGATCTTGGTATGAATGCACAACCCTTATAGAGTAATTTAATACGGTGTTGTTGAAAACCAAAATAATCGATTGGAGCAAAAGTAAATAATCTAAAGTTAATCACTCAACTTGACCATTTTTCTTTTCATGTCATTGTCATCACTTTCGTGTGCACTTTTGATGCATACACTCTCTTCAAAAGAGCAACGTCAAGACACCATAGCAAAGAACTTGGGGAGAACTTCATTTCCATCTCCTCAAATTACTAAATGGTTATGAGACCAAAAGGAACGAATTACCCGTAAATGGTTCCTCAACTTCAAGATACCGTTTTTCACATTATATATATTATATCCCTTATAAGTTATATATACTATGGAATATAAAATGCCTCAAATATTCAGAAAATTATGACAGATTTTTCAAGAAGTTGAAGTGACAGTGAAAAAAGAAAAAAGAAAAGCATGGATGGTAACATATCAACTTCAAAGAATGCACAAAACACCACACATGTAGAGCTTTGTGATACAATCAAAAGGGCCAAAAATAGGTGCATGTCGATTTTCTCAAACCAACCAAAAGGCATGATTTGCACGTGTCTGTACTATTAACCTACATTAATTTTGATTTTCCAGAATTTTTAGGTTTTTTGCGAGTATTGTAGGTAAGAAAAAGACATAACTAAACAAGAATAAACAAAAAAGAAATAAATGTACGTAGTAAGTCCTACAAACAAAGGAAATAGTTGTCTTTATTTTCTTATTATCTAACTAAATTTAGAAAAGAGTGGGTTTTGGTTACTTTTCATAAACCAATTGGCCATCTAAGCCCATCTTTTCATTGGATGTTAGTAGAATATTTGGATAAAAATCGTGATTAGAGACAAAATATGTTAATTAGTTGAAGGTTATGAATGACAATACGATAAGAAAAAAGTTGAGGACATAAAAGCAAAAATGAGCAAATATTGAAAACCCCTTTTGTAATTAAAATGTGGTACAGATATAAAAAATTGTTGTGTGAATATAATTACCCATATAATTATCATTACAAAAAACGCCATTTGAAGAAGGGTAATTATATTGACACTACGAATTTTTTTGTTACACCATGTTTTTAAATATTTTTTCTTATTTAATAAATTGAACACAAATAAAATGATATAAACAACCAACTAATGATCTCTTCAATTCTTATGTACACCAAAGCCTCTTGTTTTTAATCATATTATTAACTTTTTATTTTATTTTAATATTTTAACGTTAATTAACGAGAATGAGTTCTTGAATCCAATGACAATTCTGTTAAAAGTTTTTACTAACGTGTAGTTTTTACGTTTTTTTTTTTATTTGGATGTAAAGCATTCTTATTTCACCGAGAAGTTAAGAATTAGTATTTTTCAAATATCAATTAAAAAAATAATAAACAAAAGTTTGGAAATCAAGTGTAAAAGACTCAAATTTTTACACAGTAATAAAAATCCTCATACCAATAGCCATATACATGGATACCTCAAAGAGAACACTCAATTTCATTTATTCCATCAATAGGATTTCCAGAAAAAAAAAATGTAGTGGAAGAAATTATAAGTGTGTTTAAGAGAGAGGGAAAGAAATTGGTGTACATTTATTTGTTTTCAATGGACCAGACTAATATTGGTAACATAGCTGCAGTATATTAATCAATTTTTTATTTTTTTATTTGGGTGTATTTATAATGTGGTTCGAAAAATAAAAATTGTGGTGGGAATATATTCATCCTTTGAAATAACTAAATTTTAAATGATAAACATACAAAAATACCCTTAATTGAAATAACAAATTGCGACCTACATAATACATTAGATAATGTTTTGCATAATGTATTTCTAATTATTGGTTATTTATTGTATAATTTCATTAAAGGATTTTTATATAGTTTTTATAAAATTAGTTGTCTTCTTTTCCTAAACTACAACATCAAATCAACAGAAATTAATTTTAGTAAATTAATAATATTGAAAAATTTAGAAAATACTTCTCGACTCTTTCAACGTTGTAAAATAAATAAAATTTTCAACATTATTCATTTTAAATTGGTGTAACTTTGTAACTTAAAATATTTCAGTAAGAAAAATACTTCGTTAAATAATTAGATTTGTTATTTTCAATTATAAATACTTTGGTCTATTTAAGAAACGCGGTTTAACTAGTTTATTTACGATTAAGGTCCATTTGGTATGGTTACCAAGTTGTAATGTACATATAGTACAATCGTGGTAAAAATCCCATCACAAATATCCCTACGTATTTTTAATCTCATCTGGTTTCACTCATACACAATTAGCAGATCCAAGTTCTAGTAAAGAATCGATAGCTTATGAACTGAGCAAATATCTAAGCAACACAATCGACAGAACATCGGTTTAATTTGCTTAATACACGTTTGGTTTATACAAAGTGACTAATCCCCACAGTCGCAAGCAAGTACAAACAGAATAGACATAGAACTACAAGTAAATGCTCCCTCCTCTCCCTTCGCCTTCTCACTGTGTAAGCAGTTTTGAGTCGCACGCCACAATCTTCACGTGACCAACGGTCTCCTGAAAATCTTCGCTCTTCAAGTCAGCATTTTGTAAGATGAAAGTCCAAACGTTGTCACAGAATCTGTAGGTGTGAAGATGTCCCTGAACCAAACTGAGTGTTATAAACAAATACTTGCAGGATTTGCGTTCAGTAACTACAGTCTACCGTAACATCAAAAGGATCCAGAAACAGAAAAAAGAAAAGTAACAAAGAATTATGCGAAATCAGTCGGGCAAAACAATAAAAAAGGCTCAATATACAAGGATTCGATAAAAAGTGAGAGAGAAAAAAAGGACAGGTAATTTGAGGAAGAAAAAAAATGACATGCCAAGTAACCATGTTCTCACAACATGGAACAGCTGCTAAAGAAAAGAATACGAGATTGTCTGTGTATTGTTGGCGTGTTATCACTTCCACAATAAATGATTAAAAAGATAACCACCAATCATTGCAATCAAATAGCTAAATTGGGCAAAAAATCCTACAGAATAACTAAGGGTCAATTTGATTGCAAATGTAGAAAATGGGTGAAAAGAAAATGAATTCTAAGAAATTGAATTGCATAGAAATTATTTTACTGGAAATTGTAATTAATTATATTTGATTGATATAATTTTCCACAATTCATTTGACTTTGTTTTGCATGAAAATTGTCAATAAAAGTGATAAATTTTTTTACCATTGTATCTAGAATTTTTTCCAATTCCTTAAAAAAAAAAAACAAAGAGCTCGAAAACCAAGGAATTGGTGAGCATGTGAACTAAAGGTGAAAAAAATTTTCCATGGAAAATAAAGTGTGTCGACAAGGCAAAAGTGGAAATTGGAATTTGTTTTCCATTTTCCATGGAAATTAACGACCTATCAAACAGGTCCTAAGTCTAAATAAAACACAACCATGGCTCCACCAAAACCACATGCAGAAAAGAGATCGTAGAGTGGTCTTGTAAGAAGATTGCACGGAGAATAAAACAAACGCCTAGCCTGATCCAGTCAATATGCCAAATGTTGAAATCTCAAGGATATAGTTTGGTGCACTTGTCTCCAATATGTAATAAATATAAGGGAGTGATGAATACTTCCATAAAGAAACTATAGCAAAATGTTGTACGTGGAGAAAGAATCGTGGAGGCATAAAATGATCTCAACAAGTTGCAGACAGAAGGTTATTGCTCGAAAAAGAGTTTTGGTCTGAAAATTAATCAAAACTGTTTTACCCAAAGATTAGAGGCAAAAAACAAACAGATTATACATGTAAAAGAAACATTAAAAGGGAGGGAGAAGGTGAAAGGCAAAAGTTTGTACAAACAAAAATGAATTTATCTTAACAGCATCTCTTAGACAATCCATGCAACAAGATAAAATATGGTTGGAAGTATGAACCATTAAAACAAATTGGTACATAAAATTTAAGGAAATCTTTTTCACATTAAGCAGCAAAAGAAAGATAAAAAAGTCAAATTCAAAAATTCTACACACTTGGTTGTTATAGTTTCATGTGAACATCATATATAACAGAACCAAGGAGATAAACATAGATAAAGAAAGAGAACCCAAAAGCATACCATGAAAACTATTATAAAAATTAAAGATTATGTATTGACAATATTCAACGTTTTCTGAATTGGATTGTATTAACATCAGAGACTTCAAGCTACTTTTTTGTTTGTATAGGATTTTTCTCTTGACCACACATATTTTTACCGCGGACATAATTCCCAGAATTACAGGTTTACAACAGCGACGAAGTCGAATATAAAGCCTTTTTATTGGGCTATATTTATGAATTCTAGGAGTACATGCCAATCATCAATTTTAAAATACTAATTGCTTTGGAGATGGAACTTAAGATATAGAAAGATAATAAAATAATGGCACATTCATATGAGTGGATAAGAAAGTGAGATGATCAAACTCTGCAGAATTTGAAGGTTTTAGATCTATTTTCCAAAAATACCCTTTTTTGATATACTACTACAATTTTTCTTGTTGATCTATGTGATTCATCAAGACATTCATAATCTCCAGTCCTGTTATGAGCTCTATCTACATATGTCTTAAGAAATTGATCAACAAGAAAGTTGTGCTGAACGTAGCAGTTAAAATTTGGGCCTGAAATAAGCTTTATAATGTCTAAGACTTCGACAAATATGGAAGTTATGATTACTGTGAGATTTAAAATTTGGGACTGTTATGAGCTTCATGTGCCTAAGGCTTGGATAAACATGAAAGTTATGGTGAACGTAGCATTTAAAGTTTGGTCTTATAAGCTCTGTGGGTCCTAAGTATTTAATCAATGTGAAAGTTATGATGAAGGCAACATCCACAATTTGGGCCTGAAGCTTCACGTTTTCAAACAATTTATCAGAGGAAAAAATAGCTTCTACATCCCCAATATCTGAAGTAATATGGAAGGAGAAGAGATATTTATCAATGATGCCTGACCGTTCAAGGAGAGAGTGACTGTTCTATAGTGCAACCTTCTAGACGAGCCCTTGTCCATAAGGAGGTCTAGGATCTTGTATTTTTCTCTCCTCTCACATTTTTATCGCGCACACTGCAACAATTCCACAATGCACTTCTTTCGCCAAATTTTGTGAACGAAACTCTAGGATATATCCTTTCAGTACCTTTAAATCCTAATCTCACACTTAAGCACATCACTGTTTTTAGCTTCAGATGGGAATGGATGAAAAGAATTGCTCAACTAGAAAAGGAAACACAGCATTGACAAACCACACATCAACTAACACGCTGATTGACACTGCACTCAAAAATGAAAAGAATGTGCTACTTCTAGGAGAAAGAATCTGCTGCCGATCGAAGGGGGTGAACATCTCTTAAATCATAAATACCATCTGAAACAAAATTTGGATACAATTCAAACTCAAAATTCTATCTCTGCACTTCGAATAGGGTGTTTACTAGCTGCTACTTTGCAGGATGATGCTACTAAGAACTCATAGCACAAGTACTCCAGAAGTCCTACAATCTCATATTCAAAGAAACAGTTGCTTCAAATCTTCTTATATAAGCTCTCTTCTTTATATACTCGTGACAATTGATGAGGCATATCTCATAATATTATCTCATAAAGTTGGTGTATAATGCATAAATAGATTGCATTTTTCAAATTTCTTTCCTTCCTACAACTGTGTAGCATGTCTCTAGACTGAACCTATAATTCCCAGTTTTCATATTTTTTCCATAGGACTCAAAAAAAGAGACGAATCGCTTATTATATAAGTGTGCATGTGAAACTATACAAAATTCTAATAAAATCACATTCTAGATTAGTAGAGTATTGTTTTTGGAAGATCATTCAAGATGCAGACCTACATTGACTTCTGAACAAGAGAGAGAGAGACACTTGCACACTAGTGCTCGCACTACAATTTGTGAATTATTACTGGAAATATGATAAATGGAACTAATTGGCAGCCTCATATGATAATTTATATTGCTATGGTAAACTAGACCTAAAAAGGACATTTCTAGTGTTCAGAATTATTTCTTACCACTAGTAAGCCAAAAAGAATCTGCTCTTTTTGCAAAATGGTAAATATTTGTCACAGCTTTTTCATCGTCCTATCTTCATAAAGTACTCCATATAGTACTATTTTACTTACAAATCATTGTTAGTGTACTCTCAGGAGATGCACTCATTTAAAGAGTATATGCCTCTTGTTTCCCATCTTAGTCTTATCGAGCACAAAAAAGCTCTTGAAACTTGAAAGTTTAGTATGTTGATAAGTTCCTTCGCAACAATATGGTTTCTAATGCTACAAATCAAATGTAGCCCCTGTTTGACAAAGCTTTTTTAAGATTATAAGTTGGCCAAATTTCATTTTTAACCATACATTTCATTGGACCGACAACTTATATTCACTTTTTAACCACACGTTTCATGTGACACACCAGCTTATAATTTCAAAAAGCTTTGTCAAAAAGGGGGCATAAACATAGCGACTCAAGTTTATTTAATCTCATTGTTTTCAATTTTTTTGCTAAGACAAAAACAGGGTCATCTGAACTGTTCATCAGCTTTGCAACTCTTTCAAAGTTGGCCACATGTTTCCAATCATAAAGATACGAAGTTGCATGCTTTGAAGATTAAAATGCATACATTAACAGTTTGGAAACAGAAGGATGGCTGAGCAATCACAAAAAAATTCTCGTAACCAGTTAGAAAATTAATTCAAGCAATGAACAAATGTACTGATTCAATTTATGAACTAATTACAACAATTTTTTCAACAGGACAGCAAAGTTAATATTCCTTCTCAAATAAAAACGCCAACTTCAATCCAAATATACTGCAACATATTTATACATACATACAAAGACAAACCTTAAAAAATATTTTTTCTGCAAAATAAAATTTCGTTACCTTAATGATAACCTTGCTCTTCACCTGGCTTTCCAATGCTTCAGTCATCGACTGCACGCCATAATAACAAAATCGATCCATTTATACATCCATGTATATTTTCATGCATTAACACTCGAATAAGACGACACGCAGGCACAAATTCTTTAAATAAGAGACTGTGACCTTGTCAAATTGAACAAGGACTTGAATGGCGAGCTCAGGGCTGAGAACACCACTAGAAACCATCTCGTCAAGCGTCTCCGTCAGGCACATGCCAATCGTCGATCTCCTGTACAGCTCAAACGTCGCCATTCTTATTTAACGATAATCCGATCTAAACCAAAGAAAAATTTAAGATCTATATCATATCGATTAACTTCTTCAAATCAACTAGAAGACAAATAATCATTAGCAGATTAAAAAGCAAGATGATATTAACTTGATAAAAGCTCTAAATTAATTACTTCGATGTGTATATATCGAGATGTTTGAAGGTATAAAGAGAGAGAGAAGTAACGAGCTCTAGGATTCCTTCGAGGGTGGGAGAAGAATTGGGGCTAAATATACCCTAGTTTTCGTAGCTAGGGATTTATATAGGTGAGTGATGATGACAATAAGCTTCGAAAAGACAATATTGCCCCTGTGTTTTATCTCATTTTCGTCGTTTATGAGGGACTCTACGGGAAATGGGAAAAAATCAATTTTTTTTTTAGATAAATAGGAAAAAACTCATTTCATAACTATATTTTTTATAATAATGTACTATATATTTCATTACGAACTTTGCTAAGGGTAAATAAATTTTCACATAATGATTCACATAATTACACGTGGCACATATTCAATCTTTAATTAAAATCTCACACTTTCACATCAACTATCGGATGATTGCCACATCACATTATGTACCCCTCTATGTACATAAATTATGTACAACAAGCATTATCCTTTCATTACAATAAAGCTTCTTGTATGATAATTAATACATAATATCCTCACATTTAAATGTTATTGTGGAAAAACTTCTCTACCTTTTATTTCTTGACATTTTCACTCTTATTTTCACTATTCATTGCGTAAAAGGTCATATTCACCTATTTTCTTAATTAAAAATTATGAAATGGAAACATACAATTCTCTTTAAATAAAACAAAAACAAAAAAAATAATTTCAACTACAATCTTAATTTTTTTAAAAAATCGTCAATAAGTCATAAATAAATTATTGAAAGGGTAATTAGTACATATCCTTCATTGTTATTGCGAAAAACATTCATACTTTTTTTTTGTGACATTTTTACTTTGAATTACACATTTGATTGCGCAAACTATCATTTCTATCCATTTTCATCCAATTTTTCAACAAAACATGTGAAATGACTAATATACCCTCATATTTAAATAAAAGCTAAATAATTAATTGCAACTAGAGTCCCAATTTTTTTTTAAAAATGCAAAAAAGTCCCTAATGAATTATTTAAAAATTTTAATTTTAAAAAAAAGTGCAAACGAGTCCCAAATAAATTATTAAAGTTAAAAAAATTATTATTTTTATTTAAATAGGAGAGTATATTCATTATTTCACAATTTTTTTTTATTGAAAAAATGGATATAAATGGATGAAAATGATGATTTATACAATCAAATGTGTAATTAAGGGTGAAAATGTCAAAAAAAATAAAATGAAATGTATGGACATTTTTCGCAATAACGATGAAAGATAGGGAAATTACGTACTAATTACCCTTTTAATAATTCATTTGTGACTTATTTGCCATTTTTAAAAAATTTACGATTGTGATTGCAATTAGTTTTTTCTTTTTCTTTTTATTTTATTTAAAGAGAGGGGCATATTCGTCATTTTATAATCTTTTATTGAGAAAATAGGTGAAAGGACCTTTTGTGCAATGAAGGGTAAAAATGTCAAAAAATGAAAGGTATTGACGTTTTTCACAATAATAATAAAAGATGGGGACGTTATTACTAGTTATTTCTTCTTGTATAGTCATGGTTCATATCAATTTTGACGGTATTTCAAATTTGCTATCTCATAGATTATTACGAAAGGGACAAGAATAATGATCTTTAATTTTTGGCACTTCGTATTGTGGTAAAGAATGTTGGACATAATCAAAGGTTGGGGAGGATATATGGCGCATTGAGTTTTCACTTTAGAAAAGAAATGATTATTCATTCATTTTATAAGCAGTACTTCATATGATTTTAGTATTTGTTGGACCACGTATTGTGTTGTTCAAGTCTTGAACTCCTATGGTTACCGACAAAATAATTGAAATAAAATTAATTGATCAAAGGCGAAATGAAAAATATAAGTTGGGTTCATCAAATCGAACAAATAAAACTCGATTGTCTAACATAAAATGAACATGTAACAACCAAGACAAGTACCATTGCAGCCACTACTACACTAGTGTTTTTTATTAATTTAGTAGATTGAAGTAAACAAATTCCTAAATCGATACAAAAATAAAAGATGGATGACTAATTTATAGTTAAAAGATTTGATAATTAAAATGAATATAAATATAAATTAACACTGATTTTAACCCGTGCCAAAATTTCTACAGTGCCTTATCCCCTTTAGATCAAGTAAAATTGTTTTGAAAAAATTAGGACCGGGCTCCATAACCTTTAAGATATTGTAGTTTTTGGTCTATAACCTTCGAAAGTGAGGTTATGGATCTCCAACTAATTTAAATATGTAAATCTCGATTCTTACGCAACGAAAATTTTCAATGTGAATGTTAATAATGCTTGCTTCTTTCACGTGACTTAAACTGAACGCATGTGATTTGACAATCTTACCCTTCATTATGCATACAATTTTTACAAGCCATGTGATTGCATGGCTATTTACCGAAAACTGAAGGAGCAGATTTGAGTTGCCTATGCGACCGCATGGGAATACATCATGCAGCCGCATGGCTATAATTTCAGTCATGATTTTCAGATTTTGGTAGTTTTATTATTTCTCTAAAACTCTAGATTTTTCACATCTTTTAACATATTTTGAACTCTATTTCGTGTCTTTTAGGGTTTTTAGAGTTGTATATAAATACGATCTTAATTCATTATATTAAACATACTTGATATTTGAGAGAATTTATACACAATTTCAGAGAGTTTTATTCCTCCAATTGTTGGTGGCTTAAAGTTCTAACCTGAACTTATCGAAAGGTCTCGCAATCATTTTTTGGCATTCCCACTTCACGGTTCTTGTTCCGGGTAATCAACGAGTCAGATTTTTTACGTGTAATCTCGATTCTTGGTATTGATCGAACAATTGGTGGAGTTGATCTTTGCGCGACGTGATTTCTAGTTTTCTTGAGTTTGTTCCATCTTGTCCGTGGGGTTCCCAAAATCTATTCTTGATTGGATTCACATCAATACGTGTACCCATATTCACCAAAGCAGCGATTTTGAGAAAAGAATTTGGAACATAAATTCATATTTCGTTCAAAAAATTCATTTTATTTATTGAGGTAAGATATTTTTATACAAGTGGTTTAGTTCCTTATAGTTTTATATTCAATAATTTATACATGAATTGCTAGTGTACCTTTAGATTCTTTATTAAGAGATATAAAATCTTTTGAAAATTTAAGATGACCTAAGATGGGTGTGTCCTTGATCACCGATATACTCCATAAGAAAATAGTGGTATGAAGTGTTTATTTTATTGTTATATAAATGTGTATGCAAACTGCATGTATCTTATTGGGTATTTTTAAATACTCATTTTTACAAAAAAATTATAGGTTAGTTCGGGTTAATTGGATTTGTGGTAGAATGGTGATGCGGGCTGTTAAGGAAATCGAAGGAAAAATATACATTAATATATATTTTTTTTTTTTGCCGTCTTCAATTTATTAGTTAATTTAATTCGTTCAAAGACATGTTATTTAATTACATAAGTGATTATTTTATTACCTTAAAAATACAAATTTTAAATTTATGGACATTCCAATTATTTTACTTATTGTTCCGTGTTTAATGAAAGAAATAAATTTTTGGTAACATTTTAAGCTTTATGAAAATTTGGGATGTTACATGTATTGCTGAGGTATCTCCTTCACCTAGTCTTAATCGCCTCACATTTTCAATATAATTTCGACAATCCTTTTCAATGTAAGTCATATTCTCATACCCATCGACTCCAACTACTATAGAGTTGTAACTCTTGTGCACAGGAATTCTAGCCATATCATTCACTTTTAACTTCTGTTTCACATGTGCACTCAATTTTTGATTGTATCGATACAACTTGGACTTCGACGGACTTGATTTATGATTATGTTCGAGGTCAACTGTGCAAATTTTCTATATTACACGAATATCTAAGGAAGCAGTTACCCTCGCTTTACAACCTATCTGAATGGTTGGTTGTGGCTTCAAAGAAACGCTTCTATTATTACTTCGTCGTCCCTCATAACTACATGTCAGTATAACGTATCTTACTAATCCATCATCACCCTTTTTGGAATTCCTTCTCCTAACCGAAAAACCTACTTCGTACGCTTATTTTTTGTAAAATTCAAACGACTCTTTTTTATCGTTGAACTTCATACCCACCTTGGGCACAATCGTAATATCTTCTCCTAAATTATCATCTTCCAATGTGATTACATTGTCCATCAAGTTCTCATCGTTGGATTCTACAAATACTTTGTCATCCAATACTTCCATTATTTCTTTTCCTACGTCAAAATGAATAGGAATATATTCAGTATTAGAACAAATATAAAAAATTGAGTACCGGAAGCATGTTCATTATTATATGATTTCACTACACTAGAAGTGAAATAACTTGTTACCCAGCAGTAAAATATCAGATTCATACACATGTAATTGTACATTTTCAAAGTACAACTTTAATAAAGTTTGGATTCTACCTTTCTTAGTCATCTATTCATCGTTGTCATCGCGAGAGGTGGATGGATGTGTGTTCATTGGAAATGAATAAGATTGAGAGGTGGATTCGTGTTCACCGAAAATGAACCCGTCACGAGCTGGAAAAGAACTCTGAATATTTTCCGTGTTCTCATCGGAAATGACCGACTCGCGAGAGGTGGATGTCTGTCGGGAAAGAATTTTGAAAATTTTCCTCGTTGTTTCGCCTTTGGAAGGTTATTCAAACTGATTTGGGGATTTTCAATTTCATTAGGAATTAGCTAACAATGACTGGGTTAGCTGTGGCTGATATGAAAGACCATTATTCTTTTCCCTTTTTTAATAATTTACAAGGCCACGTTTGCAAACTTGAAATACTGTCAAAATTGCTGTGAACCATGACTATACAAGAAGCTTTATTGATTTCATTAAGATCATGGGTGCAATATTGAGACATGTATCGTTTCCTTTGATTCAAATAGATCACAGAGAAGAGATTGAATATCGTCATCTTTCTACAAGAATAATTTAGGTTATTATTAAAGTCAATTTCTTAAAATATTCACATACAGAGGCTGCCCTGGGCCAAAACCACTAAGCCAATGGCCTAGGGCCACCAAAGTTGGGGACCTCCAAAAAAAAATCCTACCCTTTACTCTAATTATTTTTATACTTAAAAACATTTCCATAATTCCTATTGTACAAACTTTTTATTTAAATATGAGTAAGCTATTTATTTAAATAATTAATGTTGCTATGCTTGTAAAAATATATGTATGAGAGTCTCATAATAAATAGTCGCTTAGGACTTCAAAATTCTTAGGACAGATCGATGCTTGGGTAAAATGCTATCATCATACTTTAAGAATTATGCTATTATTATTGTCAATTTTGATGAGAGTGAATCATTTCTCACACTTCTCTCAAAACTTTTCTCATACTTTTTTAGGATATTCTTACGTTAAATAATTGTTTAAATACATGGAAAGATAGGATAATCTCTCTCTCACTCTCATCTACTTATACTAAAGATGAAAGGCTTACCTACGTTACTCCTTCCTCTTGGAATGAAAAGAGATAATACTAGGAGAATGTTTAGAAACTTTAAAAACAAAAATTAATTTCCAAAGTTACGAATGTCTTAGTCTAGATGAACATGTTCTTAAAAAAGTAATTGCCACAAGTTCGACATCAAAGAGTGTTTAAAAGTACACCTCCATGGGCGGAGCTACAATTTAATACGAAAAATATTTCCAATAAAACAATAAATTTAGTATAGTAATGGTTCTAAGGGATTGATTCTTCTAGTAGAGCTTGCCAGGGGTAAAGGAACACAATAAAAATTTACACAAGCTGTTAGTATTTTGTAAAAATACATCAGCATTTGAAATAAACTAAACAACAGGCAAATGGCCTGGACAGCCTAACCAGATTTATACCTCTGTTGTTTATCACTTCGGTCTTCAATCTGTGGAGTGACACTCAAAAGTTTTGGAAGATTAATGGGAGGAGGTCCTTCCAGTCGAATATAATCATACATAATCCCGTGTAAAGCACTTGTATTCCGTGCTTGAGTGAGATATATGGTGTTAAGCCCTTGAACGAGTAAGGAACTCTCTATGTCCACATGAAACAACCAGTACAACCCATGAATTCCATATCTTGCAATTGCGTTATCTTTCCCTATTAATCCACTTGAGAACTTCGGAGGATTTGCTCCTGGATTGTTGATCCTCACCTATGAGAATCCAGTGTCAGTGTTAAAGGACTTCGCTCAAGAACCTCTCTTGTTCTATTTTATTGGGGTGGGGGTCAAGGGGTAGTGTGATCAATGAGTACCTCCAATATGGACATATTAGCGGATGCTAATGCGATTCGCAGTGTGTACTTTCCACTCTGATCGACCCTGTCGAGTTTGAACTTTATTTGCCATGTTGTTCCTTGATATGCATTTTCTCCTACTTTTCTGCAGTTGACAAATGACTGTTAAAGAAGTTTTCAGTTAAAGGATCATAGTGAATGAAGTTTATGTATGGCTTCCACGACTTGAATCAGATTTAACATTGTACCTTGTCACCTGAGCATAAAACCAATCTTTTGCGTAGTCATCAATTCCAACTGTGTATACCAAATCCTTATCCGGGTACAGATCAGCATATCTTTCCCACAATCCATATTGCCTAAACCTACCGAAAGAAGACGACCCGATCAGATGAAAATATAAGGGGAATGTGAAAGAAAAATCGCCCTTGAAGTACTCTGAGTCGATATCAGATGAGTCAGGCAAGTATGCAAAAAAATATCAGTGAATCGTAAGTAATATTTCAGTGAAGAAGGCCTAACCTGTGTGCAGGGTGATTTAGGTAAAGTTTGTTGATATACATAGGATTAGGATCGGGCACAAAGAATTCTGCAGCAGAACGATCAGGGATGCCTATTTCCCACAACGTAGGCCCGTCTCTTGGAGGTATGTACACAAGATCACCCAAGTTTATGGCACTACCTTTATCATTTAATATATTATTACGAAATATCATTACAAGATTAATGTACATTTTTTTCCAAATGCGAATATTGGGTACCTGCTGTAATGACTATGGCTTTTTCATATCGATAGTCTCCAATCAAACCAGAGATCCATGCATAGATGTTATATTCACCGGGACAAATATTGATAATGGAGAAATGACCGTCATCATCTGCATTTGCCCAGAATTGATACCCCTGGCAAGTCAATTATAAGTAACTTTTAATAACAGAGAAGCTCCCTCAGTAATATTGAAATAGAACCAAAGAAAGTACCTTGTTTTCTGTTTGAAATGAACTAGTTGCTCCCGGTAGAGCCACTCCAACATAAGCACCCTTTGCCGGTATATTTTCATTAGAGATGTACCTTGCAGGCATAATTTACAGAAATTTGGTATATTTCTAGAATACCCGAGCCTAGTAGACCAAACTAACTTCAACATTAAATTTCTGTCTGTGCACTGTGCTGGAGAGAATATTACCTGTCTTGTGCGAATAATCTACCCTGAATACTACCCCTTTCGTCAGCATGTGGAAAGTCCGCTGAAGCTGGAAAGCTGTATGGCCAATTTTGGACTTCTTTTTTCATCTGAATGAATTGATCAAATGAAAGGTTTAGCAGAAAACTACTTCCATTTTGACAAAATACTTGATAAACGGAAAAGGAACCTGCTCTTTAGCATCATCCCAGAGTAGAATTGGGTCTTTTTCATCCGAAACAGAATTGAGATAGATGAAAACAGGACCAAAAACTTTCTTCCACAGTTCGCCTTTTCCAAATTTGATCACTATATCCTCTCCCCCATAATGGGCACTTACAAACATCTGATGACACAATTTGATCAATGTATCAATTTATTTAGGATCAGATAAGATAATACAGGGAAATATCAGCTGTATATATGCTATCCAACAATTGTGAAAGCATTAGGCATAACTACTTTAATTCGAGGATTTGTTTACAAGTAACATACAGCAAGTGTTGTAGGGTTGACATGAGAAGTGAGGTCCTGTTTGAGTGGTCCACCAGTCCTGAACTCGTTGCTTGGAGTGATTTGCCAGAACCCTATTGGGGGTTCATTGCATATAAATCCATGGACTCTATTATCTTTGTTTTCACACGAGTACTGATACTTATCATCGACCTGGTAATCATAAAATATGGATACAAAAACATGAATACAGATGAAGTCCTTTGTCTTGCTTTGTCTTCTCCAAAGAAAAGATGGGTATTTTTCGTATAGAGTATATACTTCTCCTTTAAATTCTGGCTCCACGGGATCGACAAGGAGGACTGCTTCTGGAAAAGCCAATTCTCTGCCTCTAGGAGGTAACCGGTCTTGTGGGAGTGGTAAATTCCTTTGCCTATCATCTGCCATGGCCATGTAACGAAACCTAACATCGGGGTACTACTTAGTATCATCTAAATTCCTAATGTAACACACACACACACACACACATATGATCATTTTATATCCGCTGAGTGAACTAGATTCTGAATGAAAAAAAAATTGTTCTATACTTTCTTGCACTTGTATACGGTTACGTTAGCACTCGTTTATCAAGCTTGCATTTTACACGACCAGATAAATTATGCTTGCGTGCCTACTTTCGTATGCTGAGCATGAAGGCAATTCTGGTTTCGTTGAGGTTGAATGCATGCATATCCTCTGTGTGTTCGTAAATGGCATAAGAATAGAAACCCGAAGAACCGCGAAGCATTATGAACCTGAATCGTATATAATAATATAAGCACCAATTCTTCATAATCAAACACAACGATGAATATCAATATTATAAGTAGCAGTACTGTCAATGATGCACCTTTTGTCTATAGTCAAGGGAGCATGCTTGCCCTCAAATGAGGGATCCCATGTTCTTCTGAATGAGACTTCTATTTGTTCCTCATTTTCCACTATAACTCTGAATTCAGTTCCATCTATCCTGCATTCAATTTTATTCATGGTTTCAGTTTCTTAACGAATTTATCATCTGTACTATCTAGTTGAACTTATCTCAATAATGAAATGTGTTGTTGCTACCTCGAGACATGAATATGATAGGACAAGGTTCACAGACATAGATACGTTATTTTTCTAAAACTAAATCCTTGAAGGGAAGACTTACTTATCAAAGCTTCCTCGCGTGCCTGAACTGCCAGCTTCACTCCAATTGAGGTCCCAAAACCTGTATATTCATTGTAATACAAGATTTAGTCCTATGTTAGTTGAAGGAAATGTTGTAAATATTCTTGATTCAATTGGACAATAAGTATACATATATGTATCAAGAACGAGAAGAGGATTGATCGGAGTCCTTTTAAAATCCGATAACTGTTTGCTGAAGTCGTATATTTCGAACTGCATTAAGTAAATCTCCAAAGTATAAAGGTCTAAACTAAATTACCCTCCATTTAAGGTGGGATTATTGAGTTCAAGCAAGTTGTCAAGTCCATTATATTGAATTCCAGTAATAAGGCCTTCTGGAGTTGTTAATGTGAGTTTGAGCAATCCATTATCTAACACAACCTGCACAATCAAGTTTTTACAATAGAGTTTAGTCCATTACAACATACGCATCTTCTGAAGTTTCATTCCGGCATTTGCCTACCCCAACCAAACTCGCATAACCATCTATAAGTCAAAGTCAAACAATTAATTTTAACTACACATTTAAAAGGATCCACAATTTTTCAACCACGTTTCATCATCTTTTATTAAAATCTACTAAAAATTTGATTTTCATCTACACTGAACAAGGGCTAAACTATATTCTGCTGTACTACCCAATAGCTATTTTCGTGTCTAGTCGTGTACAATAATAAAGGACAAATGCATTAAACATATAGAATAGCAAAAAGAAATAGTAGGTGAATTACTTTGTTATCTTGGACAAATAATTGCGCAGCCACGGCAGCAATGGACAACTTAGGCTCCATTATTCGACAATACAAAAGGAAATCTTAACTCACAAACTGGAAGATCAATGTTTGAGCAATAATGCATGTGGAAGAATATCCATTCAAGACTTCAAGTAACTTTGAAATGTAACTTTGAGTTGCTTGAAGTATGTTATACTCAAAGAGAAAGGCACCCGTGAATTGGTTTTTTCTTTGTTCAAAGTCTTTACGCCAACTCTGTCTCTTAATTGAGAAACAAGACAAAAAAAAGTGGCATTAACAAAGTAAATTTGTGCAGTGGCATCTTAACAATAGGATTCGTACGAATAGAATTGATCTCAGTTAGAGATATCTTGCCCACGGTTGACTTGGCAATGCCATTAGCAAGTCTAACGGTTGAATTGTCAAAAATTGTTGGCTTGACCATTGACGTGGTGTTATCATGTCAGTGGTGGGGCAACATATCTCCGGCCCATTGCGGTAGGAAATCAGGTTTGTCTCATAAAATGTTGTCGTCTTAAGTAACTGCTCCAAATCTGGTCTGATGACAACCCAAATCTTGCAATCATGAATTATTATAAGAAAAATTTAATTTAACTTAGAGTATATCTGAAAAAGTGAAAATAATTTAAGCTCGATTAAGCTCTCAATGTCTACTTACGACAATTTTTGCTCCATCTAGTATTAAAGGTTACGAGCAATATCTCTTAAAATTTCGTTCATATGGAAGCATCTGCTTTATCGTCTAACTTTGTAAAATTAATTGGACGCTTTATAAATACTTTATGGAATGCCCTTTACGCATCCTCGTCCAAAGCACAAGATTCTTCACAAAGATTGTACATGAATGGAAATGAGAAATGTTTAATCGAAGTGTGTGTATAAAGAAAGTTTGCAAATTTTGACAATTAAGTCTCAAATCGAAAGACCTAACCATTATCCAATTTCTTCTAAATTATCCAAGCAAAAGAGACAACTATAAATATAATTTTTATCTTTCTTTTTTCTTTCAAGTACAAAGAAAATTTCTTCATTAAAATCTCTTCTCCCGACAAGATCATATGCTCTTGAGCTGAACCATCTAAGACGACGTTCTTTGTAATATACAGTCCAATTTTGATTCCAAAGAGAGGTCATTCTTCATAGGCGATCCTTACCAATTTAACACAAAAAAAAGCTTTTAGTGGCATCAGTCTGTACTATTGCCATAAAAGTAATAGAATCTAAACATATCGTAAATCATTTCTTGAATTGTATAGGAAAAATGAGTTAAGTCAAACTAATCAGTAGTTCAGTACATTCAATGAGGACTAAAGGTTCAAATTCTAAGAGTAAACAGATCGGGGACTTTCCATACGAATGTAGTCATACATAATTCCTTGGAAAGGGCTACTGCTCCTAGCTTGTGTCAAGTATATGGTATTTTCCCCTTGGACTAATTCAGAACCTCGTATCTCCACACTAAATAACCAATAGATTCCACGAATTCCATGCCTGGCAATTGCGTTGTCAGCCCCGATAACTCCACTTGAAAATACCGGAGGATTTACATCAGGATCATTTATCCGGACCTAGGAAACAAATCGATAGCAATATGTTAGTTTTATGTAATAGATTTAACTATACATACATTGTTAGCTCGAGATGGGGAAGGTCATCGCATTATGCAAATGCACAGTCATTTATTGTGGATTATAATTCAGTATTAACTGACCTGCAAGTCGGAATTATGTGCAGATGCAAGTGCTAATCTTAATATGTAGGTTCCGGCTTGATCCACATTGTCAAGATTGAATTTGATTTGCCACGTTGTGCTTTTATATGCATTATCACCAGTTTTCCTGCACCACAAGTGAATTTTGAATATCTATCAATGGATAGCTATTTACTTCTTGGAAAGGTATTCCAATTTTGCCATGTCTTGTCGAACAAATCCTCTTCTTGCATAATTGGAATTAAATAAGTGAAAGTAACAAGTTTCGTTGAGAATAAAAACATTGGAAAGGAGTAATAAAAGATTTCCAGGAGATTTACACAACGAACAATAATCCTACTTTCAGAAAAATTAATGGTGAAATGTCATGATTTTTCAATTGGATTTTCATGTTTTTTTAATAAGCTAAGATTAATATGATGGAATTGTTACAGAGCAAAATGGTAGCAGTTTCAAATGCCAGAACATACCTTGTAACCTGAGCAAAGAACCAATCCTTTCGATAATCATCAACACCAACAGTGTAAACCAAATCTTTATCTGGATATAGATCAGCATATCGTTCCCATAACCCATACTGTCTAAACCTGCCAAGAGAGGATAATGATAAAATGTGTCATTTTTCATTACCAAAGGTATATAAGAAATACAAGGATGCAATGTTGAGTGCTACAATGAACTATGGATATAAGATACCGATATTATTATCTTTAATGGAAAAATTAACAAGTCATATTTGCTAAAATTATCAGACAACTGGAAACTAACCTGTCTGGGTGATTGACATATAGTTTGTTGATGTACATTGGGTTGGGATCAGGAACGTAAAATTCTTCTGCAGTACGATCAGGGATGCCAATTTCCCACAGCGTGGGACCATCTCTTGGAGGCTCAAAAATAAGCTCACCTACGTCAATATCACAACCTGAGATGAATTTCAATCCACTACTAGTTAGAAAATCACTTATACAATAGATGTTTCGATTCATGAATTCAAATTGAAAACTTAGGGAAAAAAGTTGGACCTGGGGTAATGGTTAATGGGATTTCATACTTGTAGTCTCCAATAAATCCAGGGACGCATGCATAGAGATTGTAGTCACAAGTTTGTATATTATTAATGACAAAGGAGCCATTTTCATCTGCTGTGGTCCAAAATTGATACCCCTGGAATATAATTAGTAGTAAAAGAGTGAAGCATAGATGTCATGACCCCAAATTGCCATCTACTAAACTCGGATATGAAACTATTTTTCTTTTTCAATCACACTGTCAATTCTTAAAGCTTCCAATAAACTAGCATTCACCTGATAATAAAATCCATTTACATTAGATTCCAAGTAACAAACGAATAATGACTCTTGACAAAGATATTGGCCTTTTTATACAAGAAATCTTTGTATTTCCTCTTGTTGGTCATTATTCACAATTTCCATCCTTGAGATCCATGATCTAAGGACTAAGATGGTGTGTAAAGCCCCAACAATTTCATGGAATTAAATTATTTGTTTTTTTTTTATATGCTATATAGTTATATTTTTGGAAGTTAAAAGTATTAAGGCGAAAAATGTTTTAAATTCTTATATTTTTGGTTAAATAATTAGATTTTGATGGAATGGGTCTTATATATCGATTTTAGACTTATTGGATAGCTCGTAATTAATCATGCACTTTAGGCTCGAGAAAAAGTTAATTCAGATAAACGAAGCCCAAGTTATTGAAGTTGAAAGACTTTACCTTGAAATGTTAATGTATTAGGTTTAATTATAAATTAAAAATTCTCATGGGTTGTCACATTCTGCATTCATTGAATTGAGGAAGGATTTTAATAAAATTATTATATTACTTTTTTTTTGTTGTAATTTGGTATAGGGTAGCCACGTGTAGGTGTAGGTAAGGAGAGAGAAGTGATTTTGATTTGAGATATATTTTTGTAATAGAGACGTGTGGGAAAGATATAATGTGTTTGTTAGTAGTGGCCACGTGCCATTACAAGGATAAAGTAGTTCATTTTTGGTTTCAAGAGATAAAAATGTATATATTTAACCGAATTTGGGGCATCATATACGTTTTCCCAACTGCACACCGACATTGTTAGACTAGATCATACGATGATATATCTATATATGTATATCAAGAGAGAAGACACATGCATAAGTACAAGGGTGTAGAGAAAGAAAGGTGTTGAAATTTGAGGTAAATTATATACTTCCTACTTTATACAGTGTAAAAAGGTTCTTACTTTTTACCCTATAATTTATAGATACTTCTACGTGTGGTATTGGAATTTAAAGCAGGAAGTCGATTTCATATATTATAAATTTTTGGAAAAGCATTTCATGCACCTCGAAGCTATGATAAGGATTTGGAACGTGATTTCTTTGGTTTTGTCTTCCAAAAATTAAATCAATCTAACAAGGTAGGATAACGAGGTGCTTTTGATTCTTATCCCGTTTAAATTATTTTTTTCACGTTGTTAAATCATTATGCTAATGAAAGTTAACAACATGATATGATACGTATGTTACGGTGGCCATTCGGTACTAAAGATATGATATTTATTGAGCTTTTACCGATTTCTAAAGATATGATGACTGTATGATATTTTTGACGCATGTTTTAAATCTTTTATTCGGGATTACACCATTATTTCGTATCCTATTTAGTATTTTCATGTACTCACCATTTTTCCCTACTCTTCATAGGTTATAACGGGTCGTTGGTCAGAGTGATAAGGTACAATCATGGTGCCAGGATTTATGGGACTCAATAAATTAATTTAGTGTAATATGATGAGAGTTTTATTTATAGCCTTATTTTTAGTTTTATTATCTATGAATTTTTATTTAAGAAGTTGAGACATGATTTATTTATTATAAAATTCTCATGTGTGTTATTTTGTATTGGTGAAACCAAAATTTTATTTATGGTCAATTATGTGAAAAAATAAAATTTACATCAGTTTGAATTTAGTATCTGAATTGTCTTACCGAGCATAATAGCATTCACGAATTACATGAAATTATGATTTTTGGGCTTTGTGTATATCCTCACAGCTCTTCATGCCTTAGGCAAAATGAATATTTATTCTTTTCAATCATGAATAATCAGAGTCCATTTTATAAAAAAAGGGAATTTCTTGATAGACGAGGTCTCGCCAAATTGAATGGAAAATCTTTTAAATCTTCTTACAATTAGGGGTGTAATAATATATTAGGCATTCATTTGAAAAAAATACACAAAGTACCTTATTTCTTTGTCAACTAGAGTGGACATGGTTTATGGAAGGACAATGATTACCTTGTGTTCTCTTTGCCATGATCCAACATCACCAGGCGGTGCCAATCCAACGTATGCAGCTTTTGCCAGTATGGTGTCATTGCTTATATACCTAAACAAGTTCATATAAATAATTAAAAATAGATAAGTCGGTAGATGATTAAAGGATCAATGCAGAAATAAAGTCATTTGCCGTTTTTGCTTTACGCAGGTTTTGAGGCTTTTGTATTTCAAGGTTAAGGTTACTACACTTGCAGAGAGGACCTTGATTCACTAGAAGTGGAAGTAATCTACACCATGTAGCTAAAAGTTAGGGTAATCTAACATGATCACACCTTTCAATTTAGTTCTAAGTGCTAATTGTTGCTGAGGGAAGTACTGTAAAAATTATGTAATGAAGGTAAGAAAGAATAAAACCTGTCCTGTACCATCAATTTACCCCTTACTGTGCCTCTTTGATCAGATTTTTGAAAATCCGTGGAGGCTGGGAAACTGTAAGGCCATGATTGGACTTCCATTTTCATCTGAAAGCCATTAAGTATGATCACGATGTCAAAAATGTCACAATTACTTCGCTGCAATGACAGACAATTTCTTGTTTTGATTTTAATCTTCTACTTAAACCCCTCACCTTCTCTTTAGCATCATCCCAAAGAGAAAGAGCATCATCTCTATCTGGTACAGAATTCAGATAGATAAAAACCGGGCCCAAGACTTTCTTCCATACTTCACCAGATTGAAATTTTACTAGTAGATCCTCTCCCGCATAATGTGAAGTAACAAATATCTGGTCTCCAATATGATCAAAATTACCAAGTGAAAACAATCACCTCAGAACTTAAATTATTGATGACATGTTAATTGTCAAAGCTTGTCACTTAAAAGAAAAAGAATATGATCAGGAACTTACAGCAAGGGTTGTTGGGTTCACATGGGATGTTAAGTCTTGTTTGAAGGGTCCTCCAGTTCGAAACTCGTTGCTAGGAGTTATTTGCCAGAACCCTACTGGTGGGTCAAAACATATCCATCCATGCACCTGATTATCTTTGTTCTCACATGAGTACTGATACTTGTCGTCTACCTGCATGATATAAATCAACCAAGGCACTCAAATTCAGTAGTTCACACCAAATAAAAGCCAAGAAATTTATTAGCATTATTCTCAAGGAAGAGGATATTTTAGATATTACTTCTCCTTTGAATTCTGGTTCTATAGGATCGACAAGGAGTACTGCTTCTGGGTAAGCTAGTTGTTGACCTCTTTCTGGTAAACGATCATCTGGAAGGGGCATGTATCTTTGCCTACTATCTGAAATGGCCATGTAGTGAAACCTGATCATTTACAAGGTCATTATCAATACCCACATGTCACTTTGTTCAATGGTGATCTAACGAATAATATTTTTTCAGGGATCAATTATATTTCAACTATCCTAAGTTTTATTTTTATCATACTAACACTTATTTGATCACATTTGATCATTTCAATAAATATCTTCATGTTATTAAGACAATATTGAAGTTTCTGATTACATACATAATTCAGTCTTGTCCAATAAGGTTCAGGAACTCTTACGTGTCCTTTTTGAGCATGAATGCAATCCTGGTTGTGTTAAGGTTGAAACCAGGAAAGTCCTCTAAATGTTCAAAAATGGCATAGGAGTAGAATCCTGAGGAGCCACGAAGCATAACAAACCTAGAAATTCATATTCATTTTCATTCATTATCATCATTTTTAATTAAAATGACCAAATAAAAATTTAAGCAACATAGAAGAGAGAACCTTCTGTCTATAAATAAAGGAGCTTGTTCACCCTGGACTGAAGCATCCCACATTCTTGTGAATGAGAGCTCGATCTGCTCCTCATTTTCTACGATAACTTTCAAGCTTGTCCCTTCAATCCTGTGTAGTAATAGTGTTCGATTTATGGGGAAAAAAGAGTTAGTCAGCTCTATGACTATCTAGAATAGAAATAATGAAAAGCATCATTTATGTCACATACAATGATAACAAGAATTTATCTAAATATTTGAAGGAAAGTAGTATCTTATTTATGCATTACACAGAGAAAGGAAGAGATAGAACAAGAAAGTCGTAGGCATACGTATCAAATTTTCCTCTTGTCTTGGAACTCCCTGCTTCACTCCAATTAAGGTCCCAAAACCTGTTATAGTTACATCAGCAACCGAAGTGAATCCTTAATCACAGTCAAGATTTTAATAAAGGAAGTGAATATTTTATCCAGATAAATGCAAAACAAAATATAGGTAATCTTATCGAATAAACGTAAAAAGACTTCCTTTACACACAAACAGTGCCAAAATTCGGGGGAAGGGAAAAGGGAAGAGGAGGAGGTGGGGTTTACTATAAGTTGAACTGTGCTGCAATCCATAGAATGCGCAAGGCATGTGCAGGAAGCAGAGACCAGGGGCATATCTTTAACAAATAATATACAAAAAGAAATATAAAACAAATTACCTAGAAGCATTTAAACTAACAAACTGATTTTCTTGCTTTGCCATATAATAATAACTAGGAATAACTATATTTTTTTAAAAGAAGAAGATATGTAAATAGGATTCCAATGTTAAAGAATTTCATAAAGAAAATCTACTTTTATTCGCAATGAGAGTGATGCCACAATTCAGGAGGGTAAACTGTACTTTCTATAGAGAAGAAGGAATTGAGCATTAGCCAATGGGTTGCTGGTGGCCTTAGTTTACCTACATTCCAGTCACCCCATTTGCTCCACATTGCGTTCAAGTTGTCAACTAAATAAGCAATTACATGCCTAGACAAGTACAATTCTGACTAGGTAGCGTAAGTTGTCGAGCGAGAGTGACAGGACATATGATCTTCCTTCAGATCTATAATGAAAATAAATGACAAACTTAAAATAAACCAAGTACCCTGATGAAGAATATAGCAATATGTCTAGTAAATAATAGTTGTCAACACATCCAAACTTTTCATTTTAGAACAAAGTCCATGTTTTTGAAATTCTCAATAGATTGTCTAATACATAAAGGAAAATTACTTTGCATGATGACTAGCATTTGTCATGTAAGCCCATACATGCTTCATTTGTTATTTACGAAAAAACTTGATCAGAAAACTATGCTTAGCATCCAAAGACACTACAGAAGAGAACCTTGAACATACCCTCCATTCAGATCTTTGTTGTTCAGTTCTAACAAGTTGTCAATTCCATTATATTTTATGCCCCTAATAATACCTCCTGGATTGGTCAACGTGAGCTGGAGTATTCCATTATCAATCACAACCTGCATAAATTCAACCCCATCCATTAAAAATCACACAATAACAAGTTTCACAAAAAAACCGACAGAAAGCCTCTATTCTTTTTCTTCAATTTCGGAGTGCAATTATGGGAGACAGAAACACAAAATGCCACCCTTACAAGTAAAGAAATAAATCTATAGGTACATGAAACAGAAGTTTATTTCCTAAAAGTGAATTAGAACGTAACCAAGTCTTCTTGTACTGATGTCGAGAGTACACAGCACGTCATTTGGTTTCTGTATCACAGTGTTTGTAGTTACTGCATCAGCCTGTGGCAATGGCCACAAACTGCTCTACAAAATGCCTAGCTGAACCTATTTTCTAATAATTCAGGTGAAATTTCCGGTGGGAGTTTGGAAAGTAGAGGTACGTGTACCAGTGAAAGGCATAGCCACATAGTTGAATTCACGGGATAAGTAAGAAATAAATTTGGTTAATAATTATTAGATTTACTATAATCTAATTATCAATTATTACATTTACTAGGTTCAAAATAGCAATTATTAGAAATTCGTGATATTCAAATAAGCGTTGTTTGATAGGGATTAAAATTTATTAAAATTAAAATTTTAATATAATTTAAAGTTAATAATTAATTTTAATTACATATTTCATTAAAATTTATTATTTTTTAATTATACATTTTATCAATTTTTATTGTATTTAATGAAAAATGTTGATCAAAATAATAAAATAACTATTTCAATTTGTCTATTTACTCGAATTTCTTCTTTTTTGATTGTTGCATGTACAATCAACCTTTGGCTTATTTTAAGTTTATAATTTTTAGAGAAATGCTAGATGTCATGACAGCCCTTTCACATGGAGGTGGGTACACTCAGTTTGGGTCTTTAACCTTTAATGTAGGTTTCTAAGTTCTAACCTATTTAACTCTACAATCATGTTAGGTGTACCTTATTTCTTACCATATGTCACGTGATATCATTTAACAGGATGGTTTAAAAAAGAAAAAAACAACTTTTACAATTAATATTTTTTTGACAACACAACAAAAACCATCCATAGTGTAAAGAGGGAGTGTACAAATGACATAATCCTTAAATATATTACTTTGGATATTTATTTAACGCAATCATCAATGTAGATGTTAATAGCCTCCGAGTTTCACGAGACAGAGGACATTAAGTGGTTTGAAAATTGTCACCAAACTTTAAATCACAAAATGTCCACATTAACGATTTTCTATTTGAAAAAAAATTATAATGAGACTATAATGAAGAAGAGTAATAAGTTCTACGAAATGTGTAAATAATAAGTGAATAGTAAATGTGAAGGTATGGTTAAAATTAATGTTAGACTTTAATTTTTTATTATTATAATAAGATTATAATGAAATCCAAACTCAACAATAATATCGGAACTCATTTATATATTTAAAGGTTGGGAACCTAAATTTACACTAATAAAAATTTTATGGAGTCCAACTCTATTTTTTTCAAAAATTTCTTACAAGTAACCCAACTTTTTAATTTAAAATATGGATAATTGTAGCAGCGGTATCAATCATTTCATTAAGTAGCAGATTTTGTCCAAACCTTTCATTTGTGTCACCCACGGTACCAAACCTTTCAAAATGTCGTAACTAGAGTCCAAGTGGATGAAAATTATTAGTTTGACCGTTAGTTAACCAAAAAATCAAAAGTTTGACCAAATTTTGACTAATTTTAAAAGGGTAAAAAGGTAATTTTATATTTTACATATAAAATAACTAAAACAAAAGAATTAAGTAAAAAGAAGAAGAAGAAGAAAATACTGTTCATCTTCTTCCCCCACCCCACCCCAAAACCAAAAATTAAAACCATCACCTCCGCCGTTCCCCTGCCACACACCCACCTCCACCTCTTCCGAATTCCTCTACTTGGGTACACTAGTCAGCTCCCAAGATGCAAATGTTGGCTCCGCCGCTACCCAAAATGAAAAGAACACTCCTACAGCCATTTCGCTAGATTACCAACGGCTGGGGTCATCGGAGCTCCACCCTCTCCTGTCAATGCCACGTCAACACTCTTACCAAAATTACAAAGATGCTACTGCAAACAACCCTGATTCTTTTTATTCTTCCTTTGATGTAATGAGGAAGAATAGTTTTTTTCACCAAGAGGGTCCATAGGAAACAGTGCTAGTCCATTTCACATGAGGTCAGCCCCTCATAAAACCCTAAACCCAATTAATTTGAACTCTTCAGCTCATTTTTCGTCATCTAATAATAGCCCATCAGTGGTGCTGAATTTCAGTATCCCCATGAACTTAGCATCAAAATCACCGGATAGCTTACTGAATTTTCCAGCTCTTTTACTGCGTTATATCCCATCGCCTCCACCCCGGGAGCAGAGGGCATATACGCCATTTTTGCCTTCGTCATCTGAGGATGGGGCTCGTAATTCCTCGCCTCAGAGTTTTGAGTTTTTAGGTATTAGAAGAGGGCCAACCCCATCTCGTCCTCCGCCTTCATCGCTGCCACCACCACCAAGGAAACGCATCAGGAAGAAAATGAAAGAGTTTAAGAACGACAATGATGGAGTTCGTGTTGATGCCAACGAGAAATTGGGTGGTTGTGTTCGGGGTGGTAAATTCGGGGTTTTGGCTAGAGGTAGACGGTGGACGCGAAGAGGATAATGGTGGCGCTATGGTTTTGGTGGTTTTTAATTTTTGGTTTTGGGGTGGGTAAGGTGGGGTGTGGGGGCGTGGAAAGGAGATGAACAATATTTTTTTTTTTTGACTTAATTCTTTTGTTTTAGCTATTTTATATGTAAAATATAAAATTAAACTTTTGATTTTTGGTCAACTAACTAACATTTTTGAGTTTACGCAGAAAAAGTTTTGAGTTTACGCACATAACTATTTTATTGTGTGAATATATGATTAAAAATGAGTATGTAGAAAAAAAAGTTTTCAAATACCCGTTGTCGGCTAAATAATTACGATTAAGAACCCCAAATGATTAGAAGAATACAAGATTTAACACACAATACATTGATTATTAAAAAGTTTGTTCATTTAGCATATTGAGAGAAAAAAAAAGCACATAATCACAAAATCACAATGGATTGTATTTGACTTACCCGATCATCTTCAACATGCAACTGCACTGGAACACCAGACTGCATAATGCTTGGGAATTTCTTGATCACACCTGAATATATTATAATAAATTCAAACCCGAAATAACAAAATTGATTTCCTATCAACGGATCGAGCTAGGATTTTGACATAAAGATTAGAAAGACTTTTTAACATTGATTCAAAAAGTCGCCTTTCTTACTATTTTCAAAAGTTTACCAGTCTGAAATGTAGATGTGGAGAACCTTATTGCTGATTGCTTTCTTCCTTTTTAAGACAGACAAAAGCAAGAGTGTGTGTGTATATATGTTTATCGTTTTCTTTCCTTGCAATATTCTCCATATCCTACGCTAGTTTTTCAAACTATCTTTTCTTCTAAGAACCTTTTCAGCATTAAAGTTGGTTATAAAGACAAATATGTGTGTTTTTGTGTGTGTGTGTGTGTCTCTCTCTATATATATATATATATATATATGTACACACACAAACAACAAATTTATATCATAATTAAACAATCACTTGAAGAGCACATGAAGCGGAAATATCTCATAGTTTATAATGAGGGGTGGAGCAAGGATAAAAGAATTGTGGGGGCAATTTTCCAAACAAATTTAATTGTGGGGAGCAAAAATTGAAAACTATAAGGATAGCAAAATTTGAACATTAGTGTGGGGGCAACTAGGGATGAATATGGTTCCATTTGGTTCTAATTCCTAGAGAATTGAATCAAACCGAACCATGAATCAAACGATTTTTTTGATATATATATATATTTTAAGATATGGAACCAAACAAGAACCGAACCATTCAATTTTGGTTTGATTTGGTTCGGTTCTAATTTCATTTTTAAAAATTTCAGACTTGCACCACATCAATAAGTTAATAATATATGCCTAAATAAAAAAAAAAATTCAGGAGGTTCATATTATCAATATTAATATTACAAAAGTTCAAACTAACAAACAAAACATAGTTATAATTTGAATACACAAATCAATTTTCATTCCATACAAAAGATTGTCTAATAAGTACTAAGAAATTAATTGCAATAATTTTGACGGCACAAACCCACAATAAATGATGAATTATGCAAAACTTTACCGTTCACTTTTACAGACAATCATTAACCGTTTAATACCCCATGAATGTTTATTGTATTTTTATCTATTTGTGAAGAACATATATAATTCATCAAACAATAAACGTGAATTAATAATTTAAATACTTTTTAAGTGACCGACAAATTCCATTTTCTGATCTTGAAAGAGTCTCCTCCACTGACGTGATGACATACGGTGTCGGCATGCCACAATGTTGTGTAAATTGAAAAAGAGTGAAAGGAAAATGACTCAAATGAATACAAAATTAGAATGTACACAATTCATGAGTTATCACAAATGAATACAAAATTAGGGACTTCACTAAATAATATATATAATAAAGTTAAAAATTAAGATTGGTCCTGCATGCTTAGTGCTTGTTTGACACATTAATTTATTTTATGGTTTGTTGCATGATCATTTTTAATAACACATTCATACAATAAATATTCTACACATATACCAAAATCTTTTCATAACTTTTAACTATACGTTCTCTTAAAAGTCACTATTCAAAACCTTTTTTTTAAACAATAATTGTTGTCAAACCGACTCTAATGAATTTCTTATGTTTAGTTTTATGGAAGGATAGTAAGTGGAACAAAATTAAGTAGCGACTAATATAAAACTTTGCTAAAACATGGCTGACCAGAAGTGTGTATTACACATTAACATTTGGGTAAATTGCACCAGTAGTGCCAAACCTTTCAAAAAAGTGACGTGGAGTCTTTCAATCTTGGCACCACAGTTCCATCCAAAAAAATGTGTTATTGACCAAAATTTGACCAATTTAGAGAAGAGCGGAAAGGTGTTTCCATATTATCCCATTTAAAACAATTAAAATGATTAAAAAGGAGAAATAAAAATATATTGTTTTGTTTTCAATTTGTAATAATTGTTTCTTAAGTATTTCAAGAATTGTTGCATCCTTTTTAAAAGAATATTTTTCTATGAATAAAATGATGTTGACAAATTATGTAACACGAAATTGATGTTGCACAACTTCTTACGCATATTGGACTGAGAATTTTGGCCATGTATTGTAATTTTAATATTCGAGATCAAATTTGAAGAGAATGTATATAAATGGATTCTTGATATGTTAATAATGAGATCATACTGCAATAATGGTAGCTTTGGGAGTGCCTTCACCGTTTCTTGTAAGAGCTAATAAAGATTTTGCTATTGTTCGTTATGAGTTCCAAGTGAATGCTTTGAATGAAGAACTAAACCACGCTACTTTTGGTCAAATGATCATTTTTGTCGAAAATCAGAAAGATCAGCTCGGAACATCGACTTAAAGCCCTATCAATGCAGGTCAAAGTCAGACCTTGGGAGACATCGTCATCGCGAGATAGGGGGCTTGATCCCCCTTTAACGACATCGCGACCCAAGGTCACCAATCAAGAGAAAATCATGATGACCTAATGTGCGCGCTTAAGCCTGGGTATCATGATTATGACATCACACCGAACTTTTCATTGTAGCTTGAAATGACTAGGACGGTAAGCTCATGTCCAATTGTATATATAGTAAAAAGGTAAATAAAAAAAAAAAAATCATACGGGTTGACCTTAGAATTAGGATTAGAATCAATTCTTCAGCTTTGATAAGGTTACTCGACGACTCGATAGTGTGTGTACATTGCAAGATTGAACATGTTCATTTATTTGTATTGTTTCCTTATTTCTAAAATAATATGTTCTTTATTTCTCTCTATTTGATCCCTCTATAGAGAGGACATCTGAATGTCTAGTTCGGGGGAGCTTCGAGTCGAATGTAATCATACATGAGTCCTATGAAAGGATTTGCATTCCTTGGTTGTGTAAAGTACACACTATTGTCCCCTTCCACAAGTATAGCTCCCTTTATGTTTACACTGTAAAGCCAATATAATCCATGAATTCCGTGTCTAGCAATCGAGTTGTCCCTCCCAATCAAGCCGCTTGAGAATAATGGCCGATTTGTAATTGGATTATTAACTCGAACCTAGAAGAAATTCGAGCAGAGTTTAGTTGAATGATTTCTCAGGCACGATTATATGAATCTGGGGATGAGTTTTACCTGGAGTTCAGCTAAGTTTGCAGATGCAAGTGCCACACGCAGTTTATAAACTCCGGCTTGGTTGACAGTAACGAGTTTGAACTTGATCTGCCATGTGGTTCCTTCGTACTTGTTATCTTTTTTCCTACATTTTTGAAACATTCTAATTTCTTACTAATAAGACCCAAGGAATGTGCGACTAAGCGTACAAAAATAGTTAGAAAGGCACCTATTAACCTGCGCGAAAAACCAATCTTTTCGATAGTCACTCAAGCCAACGGTGTAGACCAAGTCTTCACCAGGATACAACTCCGAATACCTATCCCATAGTCCATATTGCCGAAACCTATTGAGACAATGAATTCATAATATGGATATCGTTATTTTTCTACTGTGAATGGACATGTAAAACTCGTAAAATAAAGGCCAATGTAAACTAACCTCTCTGGATGATTGACAAAAAGTTTGTTAACATATTTCGGATCAGGATCAGGTACGTAAAACTCTGCAGCAGAACGATCAGGAATGCCTATTTCCCACAATGTCGGGCCATCTCTCGGAGGCTCATATACAATATTTCCTACCTCTATATTACAACCTGTATCATGTCACCACGGAAAATTCAGTATAATCAAAAAAATTTAAAAAGGAGAAGAAAAAGGTAAGTGCATTAAACAAGACCTGGAGTTATCGTAAAGGCAACTTCATTTCGATAATCTCCAATGAAGCCAGGGACCCATGCATAAAGATTGTAGTTGCCCGTATGTATATTGTTTATCGAGAAATAGCCTTCTACGTCTGCTCTTGACCAAAATTGGTAGTCCTGAATGAAGTAACTTAAAGTCATCAACTGTATACATTTCAGATGTGAAATTCTTAACATTGAGATCGAGTTTTATAGAATTTCTTAAAAAGAATGTCAGAATCTTGGCGATCAGTTAGAGAACTTAATTATTATAACCTTGCATTCTCTTTGCCATGATCCAACCACCCCGGGAGGGGCCAATCCAACATATGCACTGTTTGCTGGAATATAATCACCACTAATATACCTAGGCAGGTAAATAGAAGTATCATAAATCGTTCGTATAAGAAAAAGAAGCACGAAACAAACCAAATACTTATCAAGGTCTCACTTGTCTCGAACCAATAGTCTTCCATAAACATTACCCCGCTGGTCTGATGATTGGAAGTCCTCTGATGCTGGAAAACTGTATGGCCAGCTTTGAACTTCAACCAACATCTGAAAATAAGTATGTTCTGAATTTTGTTGCACTTCACCGATTTAATTGATAAACATATGAACATGTGTTTGTTTTAACATATCAATAGCAATATCAATCAAAACTAAATTGCTCGACCTGTTGCTTGGCGTCATCCCATAGAGTTAGTGGATCCTCTCCATCCATCACAGAGTTAACATAGATGAAAACCGGGCCAAAAACTTTCTTCCATTGCTCGCCCTGGCCAAATCTTGGGACCAGATCATCTCCAGCATAGTGAGCACTAAGAAATACCTGGTACATAATAATCACAAAAAAGTAAGTTTGTGAATCCTTGAATCCTATTGAATTTTATAATGAATCTATAAAATTGCTAGATGACTAAAATCTTATTAATCAACAGATAAGCATCTTACTGCTAGTGTCGTGGGTCCGACATGCGAGGTTAGGTTCTGTTTGAGGGGCCCACCAGAGCGGAACTCATCGCTGGGTATGATTTGCCAGAATCCCACACCTGGATCCATAGAAATCCAACCATGGACCTTAAGATCTTTGTTATCACAGGAATACTGGTACTTGTCATCAACCTGCCAGGCATGGACAATCTAGGTAAATAACAAGTATAGAAATTTGGTTATCATGGGACCAAGGATCATTGAAGGAAAAATCTTAATAGAACTACAAAATCTGTAACAGTTCTAATAACTTCTCATCTGATGATAATTCATTGATGATCTATAACAAATAGTATCATTAGCTTATTTGTGTCGAACTTTTTAGAAATAAATTGAGAAGTTACCTCTCCTTTAAGCTCAGGCTCTACGGGATTGACAAGGCTGACCGCTTCTGGGTATGCCAGCTGTTGGCCTCTTCCAGGTAAACGGTCATCTGGTAGGGGCATGAATCTTCGCCGATTGTCTGCTACTGCCATATAATGGAACCTAGACATTTTCAAGCATCACATTGTTATCTTTTACCTAGAAATGATTACTATGGCATACCTAATACTTGATCAAGAGCATTGCACGGAAGTTTAAATCAAAATTGTTTTGGCTTGATTTCATAAGATTAGGCCACTAGCATAAAATCTTACTTATCCTTTCGAAGTTTGAAAGCTATCCTTGTTTCTCCGAGGCTGAAAGCGGGCCATTCTGGAGAACCAACGTGCTCGTATATAGCATATGTGTAGAAGCCTGAACACCCACGGAGCAGAATAAACCTACAAACACATCCTTTCGATTATAATTGTATTAACGTCACGTATTTTTGTGCAAGGAATAACTAAAGAGAGGACCTTTTATCTATATTCAGGGGAACGAGCTTGCCCTGGAGCGAGGGATCCCAAGGTCTTGAAAAGGACACCTCTACTTGTTCCTCGCTTTCCTTTATAATGTTAAAACTTGTCGCTTTAATCCTGCATTATTTTCAAATGTTCGAGCAATTCTTACATTTATAACAAGAACTTAATCTTGTCAAGCACACAAGAAACCGTATAAAAGAGGAACAAGGAACATACACTTCGAATAATCCAGTTCGGCTACTTCCATCTTGTGAATTCCAGACGACATCCCAGTACCTCCAAATCCATTCGAGAATACATTAATAAAACGAAATCTCAGAGGTTTGAATAACGTATGAATTCAAGTCAATATTTCTAATATTGTATGATTCACTTGGAAAAATGGTTCATGTTAAAATATGTTATATTTTGATGAAATGAAATCGATTGAGCTGTCAGCAAACCCTTCGAAAATCTTTACTTCCACTCCATTTGATCATTAAATTTTGTAATATTGATGAATAGTCATCTGTTAAACCAGGATTCGGAAGCATTTACCCTCTGTTAGATTCATTATTGAGGACCTCTAGCAAGTTGTCAACAGCGTTATAACGAATTCCCGTAACAATTCCCTCAGGCTTTGACAGTGTAACTTGGAGTATGCCATTGTCTATCACAACCTGCAAATCAATGCCGTGTCAATTAACGATGCAAGAAACAGAATCTTAATAAAGCTAAATCGATTGAAGATCATATCAGATACATTTGAAGCAAGTATTTTCCTCGAGTTCCTCGTCAAATGATTTATACGTCATAGTTCTATGCGCTCACAACAAGATTTTACTCGCAGATTAATGGAAGTTTCTGAATAGTAGTACTAGTACATAGATGTAAAGCTATCTATTTAAAACTGAAGCAAATGAGAAGACCTTAACGACAATATTTTATACGACGGAATAAGAAAAATCAAATAGGAGAATCCAGAGCTTGTCAACTTGATTTGACAAAGTGTATAAACAGCTGCTTATATCCAATAAATGGAATTAAAGAGCTGAAAGTGAGCAGTTCAAATATCAGCAAGTTTTCATTGTCTCGTCCTAACATCAATCAACAAAGGGATATTCGGGCAGGAAAATGAACTCACATGTCGATCTTGAACATACAATCGCACCCCTATAGGCGACATTGTTCCAAAACCGTCTCCTGCATGAACAAATTACAATCCAGATCACGAAAAAGGACAAGTGCACATATTTCTAAACTATATGAAATCTGTTATAGGCATGGTAAATGGAAATGCTGTATAAATATGTTTCATTAGAGGGTATCTAAGACTTAGCTTTCTTATAACTAAAGAGAAAGCATCCTTTATAATGGGTATTACTTTAGCTTCAGTAATCTCCTAACCAAAAATGTGTTTGGTGAATTGGTTATGTACCTTTTCTATGAAGTCATTTGAGGGAGGGGTGTTTATATAGCTGTATAAAAGGGAAATTTTTTGAAATGATGATGTAAATAAGATCATAAAGGGCTTCTAAAGAAGTCCATAAATGGTTTGAATTTCTGAATTCTAAATAGATTATGAAGATAAGTGTTTATTTATGTCACACCTTTCGACTTTGCATGCAATATCAGACAAGTGATGAAGTTCTCACTCGATACAAGTCAATAACTGGCTTTAAGGTATAATTCCATTTGACACCGAATAAAGATTTGTATAACATATAACGATGTTGACTTTTAAGACGAACCAAGTTTCAATATGGTATCAGAGACCACTAAAATCAAAAGATCGATTAGATTTGTCTAAATCTGAAAAAGAACGGTCAAATTTCAAAATTTGTGTTCTCGAACAAGTGTTCACATAATTACCTATGCCAGAAAAAGATCTGTTCTTATAATTTAAATTCCAGGCCACAAAACGGGTACAGAAGCAAATCAAGACAAATTTAATAATAATTTAAAAAAAAGATTTTGAATTATATGTTAATGATATACCTTTTTCTTGTGAACTGAATTATGTTTGATTTGAACACGCATTCTTCCCAAATTTGGAATATGTTGAAAAGCACTCGAAAATATGAAAATAAATAAAATTATTAAAATGTAATTTCTTCCTTAATTTAATTATATTTACTATCTTGACATCCATTCAGTTGGACATATTATGTCTTACAAAAAAATAGGATAACAAAAGAAAACTGTTATAACCATCCTTCACAATTTGAGGGATTTGAAATTGAAACAAAAAAGACTATATGCATTTCCATTTATGTCAATTAGTCCTTTTTTCCCCCTTTGAAATCATACTTATTTTTCTTGTAGTGAATAAAACTATTAATGTAGAGTTGATTATTGATCAATGTGGTAGTGAAGTTACTTCCATTTGCCAAATAAACATTGAATGCATATTTAAGCTTGAGTAATGCTAATTAATAGCTCATGTTTGACGACAGTTATTTGAAATTTTTTTTTCTATATACTCATTTTAAACCACACATTCACACAATAAAATATTATGCTCATAAATCCAAATTTTTTTCCCTATTTTTTAACTATACATTCGCCTAAAAAAACACTATTCAAAACTTTGATTTTTCCAATTAATAATTGTCAAATAGGGGCTCGTACCCGTGATGATTAACACGAGTGTATGTGACAATACTGATGTCATTAAATCATTGGTTCAGTTAATTGTTAGGATTTATGACATTTAATAGAATCTATCATACACACATATATTGGTATTAAATATCACTAGTGTTATATAGCATTATTCTTTATATGTTGATCAATGTGACAACAGGATCCCGATGTCATATATATAGATGATCATCTAGACATTATTTGAATTGCATTACTCCTTGGCGGCTAAGCTTTTAAGATTTTAGAGCATTTTCAAGAGACTCTATACACAAATATTCTCTATTTAATGGAGTTAACGGTAAAAAACTTCAAAAAACTATTATAATTTGTTATAATGACTGTATTTAATATGCAATAATAGTTCATAACTCCACTTCTTAAATTATTCAAATCATATTTGAATTGATTGGTAATTGACACAAAAAAATTATGTTAAATACGAAATGATGAGATATCAATAAATGTTTGTTGAAAAAAACAAAATAAATAGTCAAAACATAGAGCATTTTTATAGAAAATCTTATGAACTTGATCATCATATAAAGAGTGAGTCTCAGAGAACATGCACTCAATGAATAGATAAACAAATATAAAACCTTAAGGACCGTGTGATTAAAAATAATGATCAAGTGAGTAATAAAATATTTACAAGATAAATACAGTGTGGAATAATAACTATAACAAGACATGGATAAAAGTGCTGACACACATTTAGTCCTTGTTTGGTAGAAATTAAAATTCATTTTAAGTCAAAGTCAACGATTAATTTCAACCACACATTTTATAGAATCCATAACTTTTCAACCATACATTTCATTAACTTTTATCAAAATCTACTAAAAATCTTATTATAATCTTAACCAAACAAGGCTTATGTAAATATTATCTATTTACCTCCACAGGTGCAAATGCTCTTAATCAAGTCCTTGAATTTACGCCGTCCACTCATATTGACTTTCGCTGTACGGACTTCTCAGAAGAGGATGCCCGCCATCGCCATCATATTTGCTTCCATCGTCGGTTCCCGCCACCGTCCCCCACCGCAATTCGCACCACCACACCGCCACCGGTCACCGTTCTGTTCTCTATCAGTAAATATTGCATCAGCTACCAGAGCAATTCTTTGTTGTATAATGACACTTCTCTATATCACTACACTTTGAAAATTCGATTTCTTTTTCTCTGTTTTTTACGATAGAGCAATAAGCGCATATTCTATTTATCAATTGTTACAGTTCACACAAGTAGTAATAGGTGTCAATATGGACCCCATTTCTTTGGACCTTGGGATCACCGAACAAATCTCTAGTTAACATTTGCCACAATAATGCATGGGTCACCAAAAAGAAAGATTGATCACATTTTATAGGCTGGAATGGACGGTACCGGACAACCGAGTGGTTACCTCGACCCGAGTTGCATCATTATTGGATTCATAGCATCTTTCATGATCGAGAGAGGCACACAGACCAATCAATCGTATCAATCGTATTCTTGAATTTGGAACATAGGGTTTAGCTTGCTCCCACTAGTAACGGGCGCGAAAAAAGTGGATACTTTTGATCTTCCTCCAGAGACACTGCTCATTTCACTTCTTCAATAATCACATAGCCGAACACTCGTCGATGTTGATTTAAAAAAGTGACAGAGAAAGATTGAAAGGAAATGGAAAACAATGGTATAATTATTGAGAATAGAAACATTTTATTCTATTACAGTGCTGTTACCAATTCCCTTTACAGACATCATATTTACTCATCTCATACGCTGATTGGCATAGATAACACGTTCTCAAAAGCATTAAAAACACTGGTAGAATTAGGCAAGAAAATGGAATACACAGAATAAATAAGGCGCGCATCAGCAATGCACAAACATTCTTCAGAACTATTGCACGTCGTTTTCCCCTGGTTTCCTCTGGAAAAAAAGGGAACCTAACAGAACAGCAATGCCAGTAATGGCAATCGTATATAGGAGCAGCCTCGGTGAAAACTCATGCGGTGGCCTTCTTTGAGCACCACCACGGTCTCT
>CAIGRN010189618.1:0-12312 GCA_903798345.1 Fraxinus anomala
CAATATGTTCAGCATGCAAAAAAAATCATACTAACATCAAGTTAATCAAGTAAATGGTCAACATATATAACCAATATATAAATGACCCAAGGAAAGATCTCATCACAATTATCTTATACCATTCCGTGTATTTCGTATCCCAAGAACCCATATATCCTCTCATCGCCAACCATGTTCACTAAATTGATGATTCTTCACGCCTAACTCGTAAATCACAAAAAATCTTAAGTCAATAGGATGTTCCTCTATCACTACATCATCTCTCTCAACCAAGTTAAATAATGGGTCTCTACTTAATAAAAGTTATAGGAGTGTCACTCCCTCATCCTACCAGGTCAGAATTCTTAACAAATAAAGAGTTCCAAATATTTAATCACCGCAACTATCGTAATCTAAATGTTATTCTTTGCATCCTTTACATATCACAAATGCACTATCAATCATCTCTGCTACATTTTTCCAGTTAACATACTTACTGCTAATACACCTACTAAAATGAGCACACACCTAATGTCAATTCTCGCAATAGTAATCCTACCACTACGCATGCAAACACATTACACATGGTAACACAAGCACTCTCAAATTCATGCAAATGCACACATCAAACATATTGAAATGTAACATAGAATAATGTACCAAAAACAAGCAATCATTCATGTAAATAGGATTTCACACAGATGGAAATGTAGTAATCATGTTTACACTCAATAAATCTCACTCGAGTCATAACTAGACCTAGTGGCAACAGCTGCATGACCTATCACCTTATCTTTTTATTTACCTTCACCACTCCGCTTATCCTCTTTTTACTCCTAAGGGTATCAGTGACAATTCAGGTACGAAAATGTCCCTACCATATTTAATTGCATTCTTAACCTCTTTATACATGTTAGGCATGTAATTAAGCAAAATAACGGCCTTATAAGTTTCAGACACAATTTTATCATAATTAAAAATATCTTGAAAAAATTTGTGGAAAAAAATCAAATTGTCATTAAGATCTTTTGAAGTATCCATTTCAAAACTAAAACATTTCTCAAATAAGTAAAGTTTGTTAGGAGTAGTCTTGAGCAACTATAAGTCCTTCAACTATTATAAAAGTTTGTTCGTAGTTTTAAATTTACCAACTTTTCTCAAAACAACATCGATGATATAAAATAATAAAACTATAAGCAAGTTCATCGGATTTTTCTTTTTGTTCTTTTGACAAATCAATAGAAAAAATGTCATCTATGGTTTTTGAAATCTCTTATTGAACCAAAATTTGTTTCCAAATTGAAAAATCTCACTTTCTATTGAAAATTCTCAAATCAAAACGTATAGTCATTTTGAACATTGATCAACCAAAATGCAAAATTAGTTTATACAAAGTAGCTCTAAGGTCATAATATACACCATTATAGATTCTCAGGATTTCGTGAGATTTGCGATCTTAAATAAAGGGAATAGTCAAATGGGTAAAGTCCAAGTATTCTAATGGAATAATCAAAGCAACATAGAGGTATGTAAAAAAAAAAAATCCCACATAATGCAAGTCTATCTCACACGGTGTTTTAATTGGCAATTATATATATATATATATAAAATCAACAAGTAACTTCATCAGACTTTAAACACTTCAAATAGGGCAAATATTTCCTAAATTCTATCATTAGGCAATGGTTACCCTACACGATAACCCTAATCCTAATGCCAAACCCATATGAGGGCTTACTAATATATGAATTTAAAAGAGAAAAGCCATTTTACCAAGCACACCAAATCTACGAATCCATGACTAAGGGGAGATGTGAATTTGCTACTTTAGGGCTTCCATTATTCGCCCTAAATTTTCAACAAATGCAGCAATATGATTAGTCGAAAATTGAATCCTGAACATCAAAGGGTAAAATTGTCCATATTCACTGTATAACCTGAAAATAGAAAACAAACACCATCACAATGTCAAAAAAAAAAAAAAACTATAAAGAACAAACTACCTGTAGAAAACTTCGTTAGAAAATGTCGAAAACATCGCCACCCGTTGTGAAAAGTCTTCCCGCGTGGCTTCATGCATTGCTGCTAGAGCAGTCCATCACTCTCATGCACCACACAGGGTGTGCCATAACTTCCTTCGTTCATCTACCAGGTGAACAATTTGGCTGGGATCCTTGTTTTTTCGATCCAATCAGATTGGTTCCAAGAATTTCAGGCAATTTGTAGATCTATTTCTGGCCAGATTTATCACACGTAGGAGCTCTATACCAATTTCGTGAAAGTACGCTCCAAGGTCTTTGATTCCATGTATTTCGGGCTCAGTCCATGCTATTAATATTAAACACCATCAATAAAAAAGGCTCAGCCGCAACTCAAGATTGACTTCATTTGCTACTTTCTTTCACCCACGAAGGACAAGAATTTGGTGGTTATTTGCAGCCACACATGAAGAGAAACAGTAGAGGAAACAAGGTTAAACTCAAGCACAAAATGAGAGAATAAGAAAAGTCGACAGTCACTGTTTCTTGCAAGTACACATATGGCTATAGTAGCTCAAAAGGGGGCATATATAGAGATAGGTTAGAAACCAAGTTAGGCCAAGATATAGGGTAAATTGGCCAATGCTTATAAGAATCCTCCAATAAGTGACTTTTAGCCATGAGCAATGTAATTAATTTGGTTCCACATTGTTTTCGGCTCGAGCCAACAAATTAATGTGTTAATAATAATTTCATTCATTGGTCGAGACTTATGAAATTTAATTCAAATATTTTATCATTATTTCTCAAGATTTATTGGGTATCAAAAACCCAACACTATGGTTTGAATGATTTGATTCAAGGTTGCTGTGATTGACTCAAATAATTAAAAGATCATTTATGAAAATTAAGTTATATTGGTCGGTTAAGTAAAGAGACCAACTCAGTTGCTCAAGAAACAAAAGAAGAATGTTGGAATTATGACATTTAGGTTTGTATTTAGTTAGACAATAGTTTGGTTTATATCTAACTAATGAAGTGATATAAAGTATAGTCTAGGAAAGTATTGTGGGCTGTCAAGTATGACTTTGTGTAAGGAAGTAGTATAATAGTGTAAGAGTTCATAGAATAGTTGGTAGGATGTCTTGTAGTGTCTATCAAGATGGCTATTTATAGAGCCATGTTGTTATGTAAAAATATGAAGGAAATGATATAGAAAAATCGTCCAAAATGTAGACATTCAAAAGGCCTTTCATTCTCCTCTGTTCTCGTCCAAATATCAGAATCGTCCAAATATCAGAACAGAGTTTGTTTTTTATATGTTTTTCCTATGTTAAAACCGGTTACTTCATAGCCGGTATCCACTCTCCTCCATATACAAAAACCAAATGTTTGTTAAGAGCTCTCCCAAAAGAGCTTTCGAGCCAATGAAATTCCAACAAAGAAAATGATTCATATTGCATTTAACAAAAGTTTGTCTATTACAATTTGGGGGACAAAAAATTGCTGTATAATTGAAGGACTTCTCCTATTAATATATCACCATGTACCTGTTGAATAAATCAATAATTTGCATGCTCAGAAGTCTGGGTTGTCCTACTTTAGGATGTTCAGTTATTTCTAGTTTACCTAGCCTATAGTAGTTTTTTTGCACGTTAAGTGGTGCCTATTTTCATGCTATTATCTATTTTTATTTGCCTATATAAAGACTCTTTATTTGACGAATAAATCATTGAAGTACATCCTTTGTTAAAAGCTTTTCTCTCCTTTTATCAGTAACATTTTTCTTTAAACAGTTTTACTCTCTTTTATTAGCAAAAGTGGTATGAGAGAAGTGGGTTGTAGAGAAGGATAGATAAAAAGGGTACGTGAGATAGAGTGTATAGAGCAGCAGCTTTCTTTCTATTTCATTTCGCTTGCAGCAATTGAAAGATGACTTCTGATAACTTAGTGCAACCAACCATTCCACGCTTTGATGACACTCTGATCATTCAAGAATGCTCGTGGAGAATTTATTGACGTCCAAATAATACTTGACGACTGTTGTTTCTGGAGTAGCAGAACCAAGAGGTGCTATTGTCGTGGCAACTATGCAAGGGGCGAAGCTTGAAGGTCGAAGGTGATGGATCTCAAAGTAAAAAATTATCTCTTCACAATAGTTGATCATTCTATCTTGGAACTATTCTTAACAACAAAAAAAAGTTTGAAGTAAATTTAGGTTTCCATGAAGAATAAATTTCAAGGGTCAACAAAGGCAAAAAGGCAGTAGCTTTAACAGCTTTGTACAGAGTTTGAAATATTTCGTATGAAGTCAAGTGAGACTATATCTGATTTTTTACAGAACAATTGCAATTGTTCACAAGATATAAGTCCATAAGAAGAAGACATAAAATGTGATTGTGGTTGAGAAAATTCTTCGATCGTTGACACCAAAATTCAATTATGTGGTTTGTTCAATTGAAAAATCTAAAGATCTTGATATTCTTTCAATTGATGAACTACAAGGTTCATTACTGATCCATGAACATAAATTGATCAATTAAGATAAAGAAGAGAGAGCATTGCGAGTCTCCACCAACAAACCGTCTTGACACCATCTAGATTCAATAGAGAAAAAGTCAGAGGCATATGCAAAGTCATAGGATGCAATGATCGTAGACAACAACAAAAAACTAAAGATATCTTGGTTCTGGGTTCTCAAAGGAGAAAAAGCGGTTGATGCAAACACCATTCTACCACTTACAAATAGAAGTTAGAAAACAAGTCCAATATTGAGTACTTCAGATGTCATAGGTATGGCCATTATCGGTCTGAATGTCGGCATCATCTTAACGCCATCAACGAGCTATTGGACAACCCAGGTTAGAAAGAACTCACCTTTGAGTTCACATTAGTGTCATCGGGATCCACAAAACAAGGACTTAGGTGTTTCACATTAAAGACATCAGAAGTCTTCAAATGGCTGGAAAGGCACAGTCTGTAAGCATTATCATTGATCTTCTGCATGACCTCACATGGTCCAATCTTCCGCTCCTTAACCTTATTATACTCCCTAATAGGAAAACGATCACGAGTTAATACTACCCAAACAAAATCACCAACTTCAAAAAGTACCTGACGACGGTGACTATTAGCCTGAACCTTGTACTTGGCATTTCTCTCTTGAATGGCTAGCTTCACCTATTCATGAATACCTGGACGATGTTCTGCCATCTCATCTGCCTTGTGACTCAAATGATCCACACGCGGAATAAGGGCTAAATTAAATACCTTTGATGGATTTCGACCATAGATAATCTCAAATGGGCTCATTCATGTGGTTCTATTCTTTGACCTGTTATAGGCAAATTCTACTTGAGATAATACCAAATCCCAATGCTTCAGTTTCGTTCTTACCAGGCTCCTCAAAAGATTTCCCAAGCTTCGGTTCACTACCTCGGTCTGATCGTCTGTCTGGGAGTGGTAGGCACTGCTAAAATTCAACCGCATCCCCAGCTTCTCCCATAAACTTCTCCAGAAATGACTCATGAACTTGGTGTCACGATCCGAAGTAATTGACTGAGGAATACCACGTAAACGCATAATTTCTCTGAAATAAAGATGCGCGATTCGAGTAGCATCCATTATTTTTTGACAAGTTATAAATTGGCAATCTTTGAAAACCCGTCAACCACAATGAAAATAGAATCCAAGGCACATTGGGTACGGGGTTCCAATACAAAATCCATACTGACATCAAACTAAGGGACTTCAGGTACTAGTACAGGTGTGTAAAAGCCAGCATTAGTAAGAACTTCTTTGGACCCCTATCACACATAACAATGGCCTACAGATAAGCCACGTCACTGCTCAATTTCGGCCAATAATAGTTAGAGGAGACAAAGCAAATGTCTTATCTCGCCCGAAATGGCCCATGTTATGAAGTTCACTAATAATTTATTGCCTTATTGAACAATCTGGAATGGGCAATTGTAATCCACGAAACAGATAGCCATTATGTAAAACAAAGTCATGACGGTGACCGTTAGTTACCTCCTGAAACATGCTGCCGAAGGAAGGATCATCTGCATACATATCCGAAAAAGTCTTAAAGCCTGTAACTCTGGTACTAGTAGTGGTAAGGANTAAAATCATGTCATTGATTGTCAGTTAGCTCCTGAATTATCTTCCCGAAGGAAGGATCTGCAGCATACATATCAGGAAATACCTCAAATCTTTCTATGTTGTTACTCATGGTGGTAAGGAGTAATGTGCGACGGTTCAATGCATCTGCGACATGATTCAGACTCTCAGCTTGGTGCCTAAGTGCAAATGTGAACTCCTGCAAGTACGCTACCCACTTGGCATGCCGTCTACTCAGTTTGTGTTGACCATTGATGTACTTTAGGTCCTTATGATCAGTGATAAGAATAAAATCCCTTGTATTAGATACTGAAGCCATGCTTTAAGGACTGAATTATGGCATAAAACTCGAGATCATAGGTAGAATAATTCTTCGTTCCTAATAGCTTTTCACTGAAAAAGGCTACTGGGCACCCCTCCTGAATCAAAACACCACCAATGCCAACCCCTGATGCATCACAATTTACCTCGAACACCTTTTCAAAATCTAGAAGTGCCAAAACTAGGGCCTCTATCATCCTTTGCTTGACCGACTGAAAACTGGCCTCTGCCTCCTCGAACCACTAGAAACAGCATCCTTTGAAGCATTCTGTGATTGGAACAATCAGAGTGCTGAAGTTTCTGATGAATCGACTGTAGAAGGACGCCAATCCATGGAAACCCTGACATCGTGCAAGGTCTTTAGCTTCGTCCATTCCAAGATTGCATCTATTTTTGATTGATCTACAAGAACACCATCAGTAGACACAATGAAACCAAGAGAAGTTACCGAAGTGGTGAAGAAAGAACACTTCTTCTGATTAATGAATATGCGCTCCGTTCTCAGCATATTAAAAATAGCACAAAGGTGATCAAAGTGTGATGCCCACGTTGGACTATAAATGAGGATGTCGTCAAAGTAAACCACTATGAACTTCCCCATGAAAGGCTATAAAACCTGATGCATAAATCTCATAAAGGTGCTGCGTGTATTGGATAGTCCAAAAGGCATGACCATCCACTCATACAACCCATGTTGCATCTTAAACGCCATCTTCCACTCATCTCCAGGACTTATCCTAATTTGGTGATACCCGCTTTTAAGGTCAATTTTTGAGAAGACCTTAGAACCGGACAGTTGATCTAACATATCATTCGGGCAAGGAATTGGAAATATGTACTTCATTGTAATCCTGTTGATTGCTCTGCTATCAATACACATATGCCAGGACCCATCCTTCTTCAACACTAGTAGAGTAGGAACTACACATAGGCTCATACTCTCATGGATGCAGCCTCTCTCCAACAACTCTATCACTTGTCGTTGTAATTCTTCAGCTTCCTTGGAACTGAGGCTATATACCTGTCGATTAGGCAAACTCGACCCTGGAAAAAGGTCAATCTGATGTTGAATATCCCTCATAAGTGGCAAGCCAGGAGGGAGATCTTCTGGCATAAGGTCAGAGAACTCTGTTAGCAACTGCTACATTTTTACCGATAAATCTGAATCCTCATCTACCGTACTATTCCCACAAGGCAGTAGAGCATAGATTATGTCTTCACGCTCAATCTGAACTAAAACCTTGGACATAGAAAGTAGGTTGGTATAATTGATTATTGGGGCAGGAGTGGTTTCTTCTCGATGTGGCACCAACACAACCTTCTTTCGCTAGATGATAAGGGAATATGTATTTTTTTCCACCCATCATGAATAACGACCTAACAAACATGACAAGCGTCTATTGATACGACATAACACAAAGCATTATCAAAATATTTCGTGTCGATCGAAAAAGATACTAGGCATCGCTTTTCAACTGATACCTCACCACCTTTACTCAACCACGACAACTTATTGGTTTGGGATAATGATTTGTCTTCAACTGTAATTTCTGGATAGTCTCTTTGGACTAAATTCTCACAACTACCACTATCAATGATCAGTTTGCAAACCTTATCAGCAACTGTGCGGGTTGTGTGGAAAATGTTTGTTTTCAATAGACTCTTGCACACAACTAGAGTCTCATGGCCATCTCCATACAATACATCTCCCTCTTCATTATTGTCCTATATGGGTTTTCGAACCTCCTCAGTTTCATCTACCACATCTTCCTCAATCAGGAGATTATTACCTGTCAGACTAATTGGTTTCCTGCAATCAGTTGCTCTATGTCCCTGTTCACCGCTTTTGATATACCTAGTATTCGAGCTAGAATTATCCAGTGGCTATTGGGCAAGATGGGATGCTTGAGGGTAAATTGGCCGAGGTTTGGGTATAACCGAAAGAAAGGAAGTGAGACACTTCATCATCATCATCTTCTTCGCCCAATCAGTGATCTTAGCCTTACCTTGCCTATTTCGTAAACGCCTCAACTGTTCCCACCATGTAGATGCTCTGCCCTTGAGTTTGATGTCGACCAGCCTTACTTTGAAGCGACCTGGAACTTTCTTATATTCAAAAATATGTTCAACTTCGTTCAACCAATTAACAGATCCTTTAACTTGAAACGTACTAGAGGACTTGGGCAGATCCACTCTAAAATTGAAGTCTACATGATGATCTTCCCATCCACGGTGTTCCCAGACTCGAGCATGATTGTGATATGGGTTTTTGAAACTGGTATTGAATTCGTGACCCCCTAGTTCACGATCATCGAAATCTTGCACCGCTAGACGCTGAGTTAACGTCGCAACTTGCCTCTATAAATCCTCATTCAGAACCTGCCCACGACAACCATGAACCACAACCACCAACCATGATAGGACTGATAAGATCTTACACCAGAAAGATGCTGATGCTCTAATACTAACTGACGTTGGGCAGAATAGCGATTATTCTGCAGGCTGGTTTCAGCTGATAATTAACAGGGAAGAATACAAGAGAAAACATCAATAAAAGAAGTAAATTCTTTATTATTCATCCAACATCCGAAAATAACCCACAAGCCGAGTTAAATAGTTAGAAAATCGTAATTATTGGAATTTTACCAAAAATAGAAAAATTCCAATAGTCATGCCAAAAGAAAGTAAGTAATAAAAGAAATAATATCCCAAAAATTTGACTCAAATAGAGTTCATAATCTATGTGAAAAAGGCAAATGAAATATTACCAAAAAATGAAAAAAAATAACTAAAATTGGGGATTTGGAAAGGAAAATGGCAGATTTTGCCCTCGAAATCGATGCACGTCGAGCAAAGCTTGGTGACCACAATGTGCGTGCCGAAAAAAACTCTCTGAATTGGGGTCATGAGTACGATTCTAATAACGGTAGCCAAAGTTATGGTCAAAATATCGAAACGTGTCCAAAACTGACCCCAATTAAAAAAGATCGTCAATTACTTGCCATTTTTGCGCTGATCCGCCATCTCATGGTATCTCAGTGCCATCAACAAACTATCAGACAACTCGGCATCATCTTAATCGGATCCTCCTGCATTAGTATATTGATGGTTTAAATAGAATTACAGAGATCGAGTTTGTTACAATTTGAATTGTAATATGAATTAAGATATGTCTTGTTTGTTATATCTCTTTATTTTAGGAGATACCATGCATAGTTTGTTTCTTGCCGGAAATCATGCAAAGTTTATTTTTTTGTTGGGATTCTGTATTGATCTCTCCAATAGAAGAAATCCATAATTTGGCATGAAATTTGAGATAAATATAAGACAAGAGTAAGCTACCAGAGAATCTTAGGGAAGCATGAAAGGAAAGTGAATGAGTTATCTGCACGTTTCAGTATATCAAGACTAGAAAAAGAACTTAAATACTAGTATAATAGAAAGATATGTAATAAGTGTATTTGATACACTTATTTTGACAGTTAAATATGGATATTTGGGAGTACTTTTAAGGAACTATTACATAATCTCATGTAAATATTATTTGTTTCGGTGGAACTCGATGTTGGACGATCTTTCGGAGTGAAGAGCTAAAAAAGGGATAAAATGGACGTATTTTGTGCTTAATTCTGAGAATGAGGACCAACTTAATATAAATTGGAAGATAAAGGGCTTCGAAACCAGAAGCTGAAATATAGGACCAAAATGTAAATTAGGGGTAAAATTTGCATCTTGGTATCACAAGGTGCAAAATCCTTTGTGATTGCAAGTTTTGATGAATGAAAAGTAGAGTATATATTGGTTGTTCGATGCGATTGCAATCACTTTTACCATGCAATTGCATGGTACTAATTCAGAGAAGATATTTTTTTCATCTTTTGGAAAGCAATTTGGCTAAGGTTCTAAGGTCATTTGAAATAAAAAAATTTGAGATTTTTCATTGAAGAACGTGAAGTAGAAGGATAAGAAGATATTCAAGATAAATAAATCAAGATTTAAAGATTCAAATCTTTGAATTCCATATGAAAAGTAAGAAATAATCTTGTATCAATTGAAATCTTGTTTGGAGGAATTCAGGAAGTCGAAATTGATTTTATTTCTTCGTTTGCAAATATATTTTTTGGGGGATGAATATTCATATCTTTTGTTGTAATTTCATAATAAGTATTCTAGGTTAAAATTGTAAATGTTGGGATGAATACATAAACCATTGTTTACCTTTTATAATTCAAAGACTATTTTTTAGTATGATTTGTGTATTTGATTGATATCATATGATTATTGCTTATTTGAATGCTTGATCACCATTTAGATACTAAGTTGCTTATTTTACTTTTAAGAGGTTCGAAATAGTATTAGAACATTGTAATAATCAACATAAGGTTCAGTAACCATTAGGGAAAATAGTTTATAACTTATGCAATCAAAACATGTAATCATGCAATTTAATGCATTCTAAGTATTTAAATTCGAATAGGGATACTTCGAGTTGTGTTTAAAAATAGGTTAAACTTATCTCGAGAGAGATATTTTACTAAAATTGGATTACGGTTGTCAATAATACACATATTAGACTAAAGATTATAGTTTGAGAATTGGAATCGGAAGCAATAGACAGAGTTGGAATCCTAATGCACTTATCTCATAAAAGCTTTCATAAAATCATTCTTCACATGTGTATAGATAGAAATTAGAATAGATATTAGTAGTAGACAATCAAAACATCAACTTAAAATTTTGAGTTAGTCATATTCAAGTTTGGTTCTGAGTCCATACAATATAACTTAAAGTCTATATATTGTGGGATCGATACTTTGAACTCATCAAATAATTATTACTTGCCAATCATCTCGTGCACATGTGAAGTTTCACCGTATACGTGACTCTAAAATATTAACTAGGAGAAAAGGGGGGACAATATGATCTTAGTAGAGTTGATACAGATTATATACAGTTACGCCAATACTTTTGTTTGACAAACGAAATCCAGCAGTCAAGACCCATGCTTTTATGTAATTATCAACCACTAAGCAATTGAAAGAAAAGTCCACGTCTACCATATGTAACCTCTGAACAATACGATGCTAGGCATCGCATCTACACAGGTGCAAAGTTTGTGTTATATTGCACACAACCATAAATGTTTTATTTATCACTTATATCAGTGTTTTGCTGGATATTTTGACATTAGTAGTCCTTACCAAAGATGTAACAATTCTTTCTCGTTGATGTAGAAGGATTGCCTCCTTTTGTATGGTTGCGGTAGAAAGTTTGCTTCAATATCTCTCTTCGTTGTAAAATTTTTATTTCCTTCTATATCTCCTATCATACCCTACAATGATTATTATAATGAGGTATATTCGTTACTCTTTCTCTCAAATAAAAGAAAGATCACATATTGTTAGAAGTAGGGCGTGATTTGAATTCTATTTGGGAATTCTCTTTTGTACTTCTTTTTAAATATATTGCCAATTATGCATGGAAATGTAACTAAAACAACATCCGATAAGCCAACGAGCACAAGCTTCCATATATATAATATGTGCTAGCAGGGGTGGAACCAGAAAGATACGTTATGGTGGGTTGAANCTTCCATATATATAATATGTGCTAGCAGGGGTGGAACCAGAAAGATACGTTATGGTGGGTTGAAATTTAATTTTTGTCAATGAACTCATACCATAAAAGATGCTATATACTACTCGAGATTTAGTTTAAAAGGTTAAATTCATAAGACTCATAATAATGTGGGTCAAAATATATTTTGGGACACTCATAACAAAGTTCTAACAAATATATTTTTAACTAATAAAATTAAATATATAGCATATTACATATTTTAATAATAACATTCATTTCATGGTCGAAATAAATAAATTTTTAACTTACATTAAAAATAATTTTAATTACT
>CAIGRN010189625.1:0-15860 GCA_903798345.1 Fraxinus anomala
GAAAATATGATTGATAGTCTCAGTCCCGGAATAACACTGACAGCGAGAAGGCAACTGACGTCCAATCTTCCCTTGAATAACCACATCTATTAGAATGAGGTCCCGCCATCGTCTCCAGCAGAAGTATGAGGCAATGATGGGCAAAATGGAGTTCCATAGTAATCGGTATGAATCCTAATACTGACATCCCAAACGTACGAGCTGCCATGCGGACTTGGTAGCGAAGCTACCATCCAGTGTATTTCACCAAACAATTCGATCCGGGGCATCTACAACTAAAGGTATAGTCCTTATCTGCTTCGTCATAAAATAAGGGAAAACCAGTAATAAACGTCCAATATCCCACCTAGTATCATCAAAGAAATCTTACACCCTCACAGATGTGTGCTACCGATGTGGGAATAGGGATGCAAATGTGGTCTCACCCTTCCAGTAATCATGCAAAAAAAAAAATCTGACATACACCAAGGTGCCATGCAATTTATGGCTCTATTCGGGGTCCAACTAATTTCAGCCTCTTCTAAATAGGAGAAGCTGAGTAAGGAACTGCTGCAAATAAAGGGTATGTCCCCCGTACAATACTTGCCCCGTAAGAACTGGGCCCAAAGAGATATCTGAGAATGGAACAACTACCAGAGATTCATGGAGAAGGTGTTCACCACATCCTGTAATCTCCTAAAGCCTAAACCACCCTCATCAATAAGAAGGCAAATCTCCTTTCAGCTTTGCCAATGTAAACAACGCGTCTGTTCTTTGGAATCCCACAGGAATCACACAAAGATGCTCTCAAGTTTCTTCAGGATAGCTTTAGGGGGCTGCATGATCTGAAGAAGGTGTAACGGCATGGAAGAGAGCACTGACCTCATCAAAGTAATATGGCCCCCATATGATAGAAGTCGTGAATCCCAACCCAAGATCATGTTCCTTACCTTCTGGATAAGGTCATCATAAATGAAGCTCATCTTAGCCCCTAAAATAAGGGGACTCCTAGATAAGTGAACAGGTGCTGATGTCGAAAACCAGTCAAAATCTCCAATCGTCTGATCTAACTAATAGATGCCCTTTTTTTTTCAAGAATGTAGAGTGCAACTTCAATACTTCAACATTTCTTTCATACTCCCATCTCAAAAAGACAATGAGACTCGTAAAATGAATCCTTGATTCTCAATATCTTTCAATCTTTCCAAGAATAAGTTAAACTGCATGTTCTCCAAGAACAGGTTAAACTTCAAGCTTCATGGGAACAAGCTTATATATATCTTCAATGCGAGGTTCAAAAGAAGGAAAGATTAGCAACATAAATAGGATATCTCTTCGCTTGTATTGTGGTTGATTTTCAACGAAGAGGCTAAAGCTCAAAAGTGGCTATCTAGGGGTATAATTGAAGGTAAGCTTTTTAAGATAGCTAAATTTGGCTTGACTTAAATGCCCTTACTTATTTAATGCATTCAATTACCAAAGGGACATCTCGACATGCATAACAAAGTAAGTTCGAGAAGAAATCACCTATTTAAAGGTCAACAACTCTAGATTTTTGATGTCATGATCTATCAGATTTTTAAAGACATTTATTCTAAATCAATGCCCATTTATTCGCATGAACCGTTTTGCATTAATGCAAATTAATATTAGATACAAAGTTGAAAGTTCACTATATTCCCAATCATCATCCGCAATCATATTCATAACACAAAATTTCATAAGTTCTAAGTGAGAATTTTATTAATTCTTCCAATCCCACTCACTTGGTGGATCAACTAGTTCTAGGTGAGATTTTCTCTAAATTTTCCAATCACCAAACTTTCAATCAATTGAAAACTAATAGGCCTAAATAAGAATATCGATAATTCTACTAACCTTATCATTTATAATAATTCACGAATTAGCAGATATCATGTAATTTAATAAGGCAAAATGTGAGCATTTATCCAATTGTAAGATATATCATGATATCAAAAATTAATTCTTTCTCAAAATAATCTAAAATATATTCGAAAAATAAAACTTACATCATTTAATTTTTATTTTATAGATTCATAATATCACTTTAATCTATGTTGCAATACAATCCCAATAAATAAGAAAGAAATCGGAATATTCTGCTTATCACCAAAAAATGTCCTAAAAATATTCAGGTGTTCTATTATATTATGTTCTGATCCATTTATTGATTTTGATACGCCCGTAGCTTTTTGATACATTTTGTAGTACTTTAGAATATTAATCTTTTGGAGAATATGTGATTAAAAAATAAGGAAAAGTTTTAAGTTTACATATAAAATTATTTTATGAAAGAATATATCGTCAAAAATGAGTTTTGGAAAAAAGAGTCTAAAAATAGATGCCAAACATAACCATTATTAAATTAAAAAAAAATTGATACTAAAATCGTATTTTTCAGACTTGCGTATAATTTTCAAGAAATTATTTACAATCGGATGGGTCAAAAATACTCTCAAAAGTAGTTTTCCGTAAAAAAAATATAATAACAATTACCTCCCACTAGGTAATAATATCCCTAAATAAATATTCTTGATTTAATATAAAATTTTTAGATTTTAATTGAGTCTGAAAATTATTTCTTTAATATTTAAAAGATGTATTTTAAACTTTAAATACATAAAAAAATTAACAATCCAAAAATATAATATTTTAATATTGACAAATCCAAAATAATATAGGGATCAAAATGCAATTTTTAAAATTGTGAAACATCTCACTTGCCAGGATGCACTGAGGATTTTATTTTATTTTTTTTTTTATTATTTTTTTTTTTTTTTGAATTGTTGCCACCCATAGCCAACGGCGAGTGATGTGCACGACCCGCCTTCCAGGTCCCGTTTGTTTTAATTTTTTTCGCATTTTTCACTAATTTCAATGTTCTGAGTTCATCTATATGGTCAAAATTTAAAAATTCTTTAACACCGTGTTAGGAACATAAACACAATGCAAAGAGAGTAGGTACAGAAAAATCTGTTCTTCATTTTTTTCTCAAATTTTTAGATTTCGATCCAAACTTAAGAAAAAATCATAACTTCTACGTTCGAAATCCAAAATTTAAGTTCTTTATACGGTTAGAAAAATCATTGAAATACCCTTTTAACTACACCAATATTACTGCAGATAAAATAAAGAATAAAATGTAGTAAAAAATTTTACAATTTTTACCAGGGTTTCATTTTTCTCCAAAAATTATAAAACGAAAAATTCCAAAATTTTGTAGATATGATCTAAGTCATATAGGGAACATGCCATAAAAATTTTGTGATTTTATATTGTATATTTCATGACATACCATTAATGATGCTTTAAGTTTTATCATAAAAGACATACAAGATTTCATCACTTAAACTCTATTTACAACAAGATAATATGCCAGAAAAAACAACGTTTAAAGCTCTAATAGGAATGAAAAAATTTGTAGCATTCTTCTAACATAAATTACAGGTTTAGATTCTTACTTGAAAAAAAATTCCAAGATCTTTTTGTGTGATTGAATTACCTTACTTTTCAAGTACCAAAATCTATATTTTCTTTTTTTTTTCAATTGTCTCAATTCAAATCACAATCGAAGGGGATTATTATCCTGAACTTAAGTCAATTTATGTTTTGCCTTCCATCATTGTTGTAAAGAACGAAAGTTTTATATCGTCTCAACTTGTTGAGTACACTTAAAGCACGTCCATTAAGGATATGTTTGATACTATAAAGTATTAGATATTTTTGAATGGTGAGTTCGACTTAACTAAAGTTTATCTTTGTTGAACACATTCAAATAGATAAATTTTAGAGGCATGTTAAACTAAAATATAAGATGTTTAAAGATAAATAGTTGTCAAATTAATGATCTATGAGTTGTATGGAGATACAATTGATAAAAGTATCTATCCAAATATTTTATTAAGGATTGTTGAGTACACTAAAGATCTTAATACTACGGATGGGATCCTAACCTATTGGGAATCAAGTATGGATTTCATAAATTTACGTGAGAGGGTTATACATTTATTTCAAAAAGTGGGAGCATATTTAATGTAATTAAAGTCCATATTAAATTATTAAATGCATTTTGATGCATATTAATTATTTACTTTTCATCATTTACAGTTATTTGAATTGTGAGTAATCATATGAATTTGAGATGCATACTGGATACCAACAAATTGATCGGTCCAAATTTTCTCGATTAGCTCCGCAATATGAAAAAATTTCAAGTATAAGAAAATTGGTTATGTCCTAAGCAGTCATTTCCAAAGACACCTACTGGGGACTCAATTGAGAAAGATGTGGTTGTTACAATAAGTACAGTGATGACGATAAATAATGCAACATATGTAATGCTTGTAACTATGTCACCTGAATTGCAAAAGCAACATAATGGTAGGATGCTTACACTATGGTTTTTCATCTCAATGAGATATATGATGAACAATCATGTGTAGAAAGATATGAGACTTCCAAAAAGCTATGCCAGAGCAAAATGGTAAAAGGTTTTTTAGTCAGTGTTCATGTATTGAAAATGATTGAATTTATTGAGAAGTTGACTCAATTGGGTTCAATGATGTACCATGAATTAAGTGTTGACTTGGTTTTGCAATCTCTGGTAGAGAGCTATTCACAATTCATTATGAATTTCAACATGAATAATCTTGAATGCATAATCCATGAGTTGTTGAACATGTTTAAGTCTATTGAGCATAATAGCATAGCTAGTAGTGGGCATGTCTTGGACATTCATTCCTCCAAAGGCACTAAAAGGAAGACTAAAGGAAGTTTTAAGAAAACATCCAAGAAGACTAAGAGCGATAACAAGACAATCAAAATAAACAAGAACAATACCAAATCTAATGACCCGTTCTATCATTCTGGAATGAAAGGTCATTAGAATAGGAACTACAAAGCTTACCTTGCTAGCTTGAAAGGAATGAAGTCTTTAAATCTTCGACTTCAGGTATTTTTTGTCATTGAGGTTAATATGTTCACTTCAGTAGATTCTTGGGTATTAGATTCCGAATATGGATCACATATATGTATAAATATGCAGGGTCTAAAGAAAAACATACCACTACAGAAAAAAGAAGTTGACTTGCATGTGAGTAATGGAGCAAGAGTTGCGACATTAGGTGTACGAACATACTTCTTACCATTGTCTTTGTGCTTAGTATTAGAATTAGAGACTTGTTATTTTATTCCCACCATTACCAAAAATATTATTTCTATTTCATATTTGGACATGAGTGGTTTTTTAATTAATATTAAGGACAATCGTTGTTCTTTTTATTTAGATAAAATATTTTATGGTTGTGGTACATTAAAAAAAAGTCTTTTACATTCTTGATTCTGAGCCATCTATTATGAGCATAGAAAATAAAAGGAAAAAATGAGATAACCTAAATAATACATATCTTTGGAATTGTTGTCGATTTTTATATCCCGCAAGTGTATGGATCATAGCAAGAATATAGGGACCAATCAGTTCGGATATCGTTTACACGAGTACTACTATCTAACAATTGGTTAAATTATTTATAACTTTAATTTGATCGAAAACAGATAATAAGGTTTGTGATTGGTGTCTAAATTATTTTAACTAAACTAAGATATCTATTGTACACAATTTATCGAATTTAGATTTTAAAAGTATGAATGTGGATGTTAGGACTTATAATTTTACCTATGTACCCCTTTAATTCGCCAATCAAGATTCATTACTGTTGTAATATTCGATCGAATTTTTTTAAAGTATTCAATTTACCATTCTCGAGTTCTCATTAAATCTATTTAACTAATTCAATTTCATATATCTATGTGAATCAATTTTAGTTAAAATTAGTTAAACGAAATATTAGTTATAAGAATTTATCTATGACCGCAATAATTAGTATATATATCTCTACACGTTATACTAAATTACCGAATTTTACTATGTAGTATAAATCTAAAACTCACTTCTCGATTCGTAATAGATTCACGAAATTATTGAATAATTAGCCAAAGAATTCAAAGTATTAAATTCATGAATAAAATCAACACATGTGCATTTAAAGAACTAGAATCTTGAATTAAAGAAATAAAGGGTCACACATAGATTATATTGTTCGCCCTAACTATGAATTTAGATACTCATAATAATGAAAGGAAAACAAAAAGTAGAGAGTTCATAATCGGATTTTGAAATCTTGATCATGGAAAGAATTGAATCTTGTACCAAGAATCTTCTTCAACTTCAAAAGTCTTCAAACAATATCTCTTGCTCTTTTATCTTGATGATTATGTATTTTTCTCCCCCCAAATTTTGTGAAAATCTTTCAAAAGTGTTAAAAACTTATATGTATACTCTTCTCCACGTTTGTGTCCAATGTAGGTTTTTTATTGGCTTCAAAACGAGCCAAAAACATGCCCTAAATATACCCAGGCACACCTCGATGTCATGCGCAGCATCGCAAAGACGGCGTGGTGGCGCCTCTGCACCATGATGGTCACCTTTTGGGCAAACATTTGCACTACACTTCACTTAGTATTTTTATAATAACTTTCTTTTCCAATATCTGATTGGGGTGATTTAAATTGAGCTATAAAGATAACCCAAAGAGCTACAACTTTACCGGAATAGATGTTTTCCAATTCAAATGTTTACTAGGCAAAAAATGGGACTCAATCTCCTGCTAAAAATTTGGAACATTCTTGTGAGGTTGAAATTTGATTTGTAAAAATATTTTGGTCAGATTTCACTCATTTTAACTTTTAATTGCATCTAATTGACCCCCGACACAACTTTTAAGTATTTACAATTTAGTCCACCAAACTTTAGATCTTGCTCATTTTTTCGCCAATTTTCACTTATTTCTTTTGATCCCATTTTTTCATCAAGTTTCACCTAATAAACGAAATATACAATAAATTAGACTATAATTGTTCAAAAGAATTATTAAATGTCTATATTTTAAAATCCAAATAAGTATATAAAATATACTTATCAGGCATTGCAGACTAGGTCATATAAATGAGAAACGCGTTTTCAAATTACATAAAGATGGATATTTGGGGTCAACTGAATATGAATCATTTTACAAATGTGAATCATGTCTACTATTAAGATGAGCAAATTTTCTTTTACTGGAAAAGAGGAAAGGGTTGGACAATTATCAAGCCAAATACATACTGATGTATGTGAACCAGTGTCAATTACCGATAGAAATGGTTTATCTTAGTTCATCACATTTATTGATAACCTTTCTAGATATGTTTATATATACTTGATGAAGTTCAAGCATGAAACACTCAAAAAGTTTAAGAAATTCAAGTTAGAAGTAGAGAAACAAATAAATAAATGTATTCTCGCTCCTAAGATCTGATCGAGTTGGAAAATATCTGAAAGAAGAATTTTTAGATTATCTAAAACAGATTGTGATTCTCTTGCAGTAAACATTGCCACGTACACTGCAACATAATGGTGTATTTGAACGGAGAAATCACATACTATTAGACATTGTGCGATCAATGATGAGCCATGCAGACATCCCAAAATCATTTTGGGTTCATGCATTAATTGTCGTGTGCTACACATTAAATCGTGTCTCATCTAAATCGATTGAAAAAACTTCATATGAGTTATGGAAAGATAGAAGGCACAATTTTTCTCATATTAAATTTTTGGGATTGTGATGTTTATGTAAAGCGCACTGAATCGTATAAGCTTGAGGAAAAATTCTATAAATGCATATTTGTAGAATATCCAAAAGAGACAATTGGATATCAATTCTATAATCTCATTGAGAATAAGGTGTTCGTCTCAAGACATTCCATGTTTCTAGAGAAAGAGTTTATTCTGGGAAATGATAGTGCAAGAAAATCAAAATTTGAAGAAGATCATGAATCCACTGATACCATTGACTAATTAGATGAACATGAGTCTAATCTTACACGGGTTGAGGGAAAAAATCTTGATCAAGACATAAAGACTCCCGAGGACACTTCGACTCAGCGTAAATCAAGTAGGACAATTCAACTTTCTAGAAGGTACGAATTCACAATTACTAATCAGGTATTAGTAATCGATGATGATGAACCCACTAATTATGTTGAAGCAAAGCAAGTGTTAACTCAAAGAGATGATAAGAGGCCATGGAATTTGATATGAACTCAATGTATGTAAACAAGGTTTTGACCTTAGTCGATCCACTTGATGGGATAAAATCCATAATTTGTAAATGGGTTATAAGAAAAAGATTGACATGGATAGGAACATCCTTACATACAAAGCAAGGTTTGTAGCAAAAGGTTACAAACATGACAAAGTATTGACTTTGATGAAACTTTTTCGCCTGTAGCCATACTGAAGTCAATTCGGATTTTGCTTGCAATAGTTGTTTATCATGATTATGAGATATGTCAAATGGATGTCAAAATATCTTTCTTTAATGGAAACATGCAATAGGAAATGTACTTGACACAGCCTGAAGGTTTTGAATCCAAAGATACCAACAAGATATGCAAGCTTGATAGATCTATTTATGGATTGAAGTAAGAATACAAGAAGACATGTAGGGAGCTGTCGTATTCCTAATATTATATGTAGATGACATATTACTAATGGGAAACGACATCCTTATGCTTCAATCTGTAAAATTGTGGTTGTCAAATCTATAGATAAATCTATATCTTATGAATCATAATCTATAGAGATAAATCTAAAAGATTGCTTTGTTTATCTCAATCATCGTAGATAGACAAAATTTTGAGAAGATTTAACATGGAAGAATTCAAGAAAGGATTGTGTTCCATGTCATATGGGATTTACTTCTCAGGATATATGTCCCAAAACACATGATGAGAGGAATTGCATGATTAGATTCTTTATATGTGAGCAATAGGATTTATCGTGTATGCGATGCTATGTACGAGATAAGATGTTTCATAAGCTCTAAGTGTTGCGAGCAAGTTTCAAGCAAACCCGGGTGAGAAACATTGGATAGTAGTTAAGAACATTCTCAGGTACTTAAGAAGGACTAAAGATGTGTTCTTAATATATGGAGGAAATGAACTGAGAGTTCATGGATATACTGATGCTAGCTTTCAATCTGACAAAGAAAAACATTGGATAGTAGTTAAGAACATTCTTAAGTACTTAAGAAGAGCTAAAGATGTGTTCTTAATATATGAAAGAAATGACCTAGAGTTCATGGATATACTGATGCTAGCTTCAAATCTGACAAGGATGATAGAAAATCTCAATCTGGATATGCGTTTATTCTCAACTAGGAGTGGTTCGTTGGAAAAATTCCAAACAAGAAACAACCGCTTATTCAACAACAAAAGTCGAGTACATTGTTGCTTCCAAAGCAGCAAAGAAAGTTGTCGGATTAAGAAGTTCAGCAATGAACTTAGAGTTATTCCTAATATTTTTATCACATACCTCTTTATTGTGATAACAATGGAGCCACCGTGCAAATGAAGGAACCAATGTCTCATCAACGTTCCAAATATGTGCTAAGACAGTACCATCTCATCAAGGATTATACAAAGAAATGACGTGAAGATAGAACGAGTTCCCACATATGATAACATTGCAGACACATTAACAAAATTGTTATCGCAACAAAATATGATCGTCATGTGGACTCTTATGATATTAGATATATAAATGATTGGATCTCGTGTAAAAGGAAATATGTAAGTGTTATGTCCTAAATCCAATCGATTTAGGTTGTAAACAGTTTTAATATAATAAATGTGCTTTATATTTTTTAAAAATATTTATTTGATTGAACTAATTTTTAACATATTAAATTAATAGAATCCAAATATTCAAGTCTTCATAACTTGTTAATCACAAAATTTGTGAGTGTGAGAAACAAATTGCATATGACTAAATGTTGAATTATCTATGGTCACAAGTAATAATTAGACACAGATGTCGTTATTAAAGTTAAACCATCACGTGTGGTATTTCTCATTTTTGAAGTAAATAACTGATCTCACAAGCTAAAATGTGAAATGTAAATGAACATATGGATGCTTTGTTAAAGAACAAAACATTGGAGATCTAATGAAGAGATTCCACATAGATAACTATCTGAGTGTCCGTGGATAATCTCTAATGGTTGGTAATAGAATTGGTCTTTTGACTTGAGGTAATCATAGTACTTTATATAGGGAAAGTCGCGTTTTGGTGGTATTGGAGTTGTTTTGCCAATAGTCGCTAATACGACATCGTTCAAGCATGTCATAAATTATATGAAGATTATGAATTATCAACAAAAATTCAATACTTTTAGTTAATAAGAGATTATGATTTGCATTTTGTTCAATTAAGTTAATAACGAAATTATTGTTCAAGTTGTATTCATAAGTCGAAAAGAATTTTTGATTTACATTTATTTAAGAGTGTGATGAAAGATATTATCGATAATTTAGATTGACACACATCTATATCTCGTAATTGATCAGATCATACTGATGAAGAGATTATAGTTTTACGATAAACAAATAAATTTGACACACAAAAAGAAAAAACTAGAAGAATGATACCACTAATTAATTGATTGACAAGTGTTAAACATTTATACAATTAATTAATTGGATTACTTATTGATGGGCCAAATTATTTAATTAAATCAATTAATTTATGGACTAAATTTAATTAATTAGATTAATTAAATATTTAATCGGGTTAAGTTTAAGGGAGATGTCAAGCCCACTTAAAATGTTAATAATAAGTTGTTAGGGTTTAAAAAATCACAACATACAATTATTATCTAACTAGTATAAGAAAAGATAAACCATAATTCTCTCATTCTTGTTTTCTATGTGGATTTTCATTGAAAGCTGGACAATTTGATAGTTATGGATTACAAATCGGAATTGTTCTTCGTAGAATTAACTAAAGGTGTGATTCTTATCAGGGTTTCTTTCTAAATACAAAACAGATATTTGATAGGAATTAAAATATTGTTTAAATTCCGATGTACATATTAAGTAAATACCGAACAGCATCTGCATCGAAAAAATAGCACTGAAATTTGTGCCTTGTCGCGCACCTCGAATTAGACTTCTCTTGTTTGAGCCCCATTTTTTGAAAAAAAAAAAATCATTTTTAAATAGTGTTTTGACCACATATCACACATTTTTGAATAAAATAAAATTATATGTAAATCCCGAAACTTTTCCTTATTTTTCAATCACACATTTCTCATCAATACAATATTAAAAAATGTATTTTATTATTATTATTATTTTGTTTTTCTTTTGACAAAAATGGGACTCAAAGAAGCCCTAAATTTAGACATTAATTGTGAGCTTTAGAATAGTAATACAATAAAGAGAACTTCCAGTTGGCGGGGGAGGCAGGCAGTCTATATAGAATGTATTGTCGGTAATATTCTGAAAAAGAGTGGCAATTTACAAGTTGATGTTACGACCTTAATAATAAAAATGTTATAAACACATAATATAGTTAGCAATAATTTGAAGAAAAAAAAAAATCAACAACAACAACAACAACAAACAAACAAACAAAAGGAGGTCATATGAGCAAATTAGTTATCGAAAATTAGAAAAATGAGCAATAATTGTAGTAAACATGCAGTGGGTAGGACTATATCCAATTAAATTGTACATATCATAACAATAATTGTAGTTGCTCAATATAAATATAAAGCATGCATCGTACTTTGAAGTTTTAAAAATCGGAATGAACTAAAAATCGCTGAGAAATCAAAAAGAAACATAGTCAATTTGTTTGTCTGTTGGTTGAAATAATTAAGATTATCTAGGCTGCTAGGGTGAATTAGTTACTGGTTTCTAAATAAGGAGTTTGAATTTTTTTTTTTCTTAAGTTGTGATTCACTCTTGACACGTATATATAATGAGATGTGCTAAAAATCTAATTACAACTTGCACTCAAGATCGATAGGACCATTATTGTCATATGATAGATATTTTTTCTATCATTAATAAATGAAATTTTGTTATTTAATCTAATTGCAAGCTATTATATTAGAGTAATGCTATTTAATCTCACTGGTGTTATAATTTTAATCTATGTGACATTAAATAATAAGTTCACATTTCATTTAGCTCATTACTTAATACCATATAAATTTGGGGTTATAATCTCAACCGGGTTAAGTATCATTATTCATTATATTATATTGTACTATTTGTCTAGCCAAGATCCCAAATTGTATGCATCATCACACCGTTCTCACTAATGTGTTTGGTTGCATTCATGTCGGGTTAAGTTATTGGGTTTAGCCCCTATTTGATGGTCATTACTTTTAGAAAATTGAATTTATGTATAAAATATTTTATTGTGTAAATATGTGGTTAAAATGAGTATAAAAATTAAATCAAACAAGGACTTAGTGTCCTGTCCTAGTCAAAAGTAACGTTTTCATTTTAAAGTATTCTTAAAGAAAAATGGGAACTCTATCCCGGGGTCAACGTGCTCCACAAATGTTTTGTTAGGTACATGTCAAATACTACTACCATAGTTAAGATTTAGGTCATAATTGTCATCTTTTAAAATTTTAGTCTATATTTGAGTCATATTATTTTTTTATTTTTATTCTTCTACTCATTTTTAACCATACATTCTTCAATAAAATAATATTTTTCATCACATCAATAATTTTTCCTTCTTTTTCAACCACATATTTCTCATCACATAAAAAAATGCATTCTTGAGGGAAAAATTTGCACCAAACATGGGCTTAAATTATTTTCTACAGTATCATTATCTATCATACATTCACACAATAAAATATTCTACACACGCCCATTGCTGAGGGGCCGGTAATGGGTGGTCCAGTACATAGTCTGGCGTAAGCTGGGATGCGTGGGTATCAAAAAAAAAATATTCTACACAAATCAATAAAGTTTTATTACTTTTTAACCATACATTCTCCATCAATCTACTATTCTATAATACATTACAAGAAATTAATGGATGTCAAACCGAGCCATAAATTGTAGCATGTTTTAATTTAAAAATAGTCAATACACTTGTAACTATAACCACTCTATTAAAAGTAGTCAATTTGTGATTACTTGCTTAAAGCGTGCAGACAAGCAATACACGAGTAGTCTTTGTTGAAGTAACATTTTTAAATCATACATTTTTAAAGGGTAGTTAGTACATAACGTCTGTACATTTCACTATTATTATGGAAAACATTCTTACCTTTTATTTTTTGACATTTTCATCCTTATTTTCACATTTCATTGCGCAAAAAGTCATTTTCATCAATTTTCTCAATTAAAAAATCTTAAATGATAAATATACCCTTCTGTTTAAATAAAACAAAAAGAACAAGAAAGAACTAATTGCATATATAATCCCAAATTTAAAAAAAAAATTCAGACGAGTCTCAAATAAATTATTAAAAGAGTAATTGGCACATAATGTTCCCAACTTTCACTATTATTATTAAAACGTCCATACCTTTCATTTTTTTGACATTTTCACCCTTAATTATATATTTGATTACGAAAATCATTCTTTCTATCTATTTTCATCCATTTTCACAATTTTTTATTGAAAAATTGGATGAAAATTGATAGAAATGATATTTTACGCAATCAAATGTGTAATTAAGGGTGAAAATATAAAAAAAAATAAAAAATGAAATGAAATGTATCGACTTTTTCACTATAATAATAAAATGTATGAACATTATGTGCTAATTATCTTTTTAATAATTTATTTGGGACTCGATTGCACTTTTTCAAAAAATTTGTGACTATGATTACAAATTGTTCTTTCTTTTTATTTTTATTTTATTTAATCAGAATTGCATATTCGTCATTTCACATCTTTTAATTTAGAAAATGGATGAAAATGACCTTTTATGCAATGAAATGTGGAAATAATAGTAAAAAACTAAAAAAATATGAAATGTAAGGATATTTTTCGCAATAATAGTTAAATGTAAGTACGTTATGGGCTAATTATCCTTTTTTTTTTTTAAATCGCTATTACAAAACGTGCTAATTATCATTTTTTTTAAAAATCATTATTACAAAATATTTTTTTTCCCCAAAATAAAATTATAACGTGCTCAAACAGGGGCTAACTAATTGATTTGGGGCCATTCCCATGAACCCATCATGCGTATATTAGGGCACACACAATCATAACTTCCACTACACTCCACATGCTTGTCATGTTTCACGTGTCACTATTCTATTGATATCCTCTCCACTGAAAATAATATTCAGGTGTGTTTGGCATGAGAACGGAAACAGAGGAGAGTATACAACCAATGTTTTGATATAAATTATTTTTGTAAAAATATATGTTTTCAGACAACCAAAATTGCTGTCAACTAAAATATCTCAACCTGTAAAATATTAAATACTAACGTACGAGGTCCTGCCAATATAATCAAGATATTCCAAATGTTTTTGCTTTCCTACTTGAGAGATACAGGGGTTGCAACAATTAATTAGATAAAAAAGGTCAACTATTTTTTAAACGATTAATACAATTAGAATGTTCATAGATATTTCAGTTATGACAACCTTATTAAAAGTGATACGTACAAGATCGTGAGACCATGATTCAATCATCCTGACTTTCGATCGAGCGATGTAGCGAGTAGATGACGGACAAAAATCTGGAAACACGCGACTGTTGTATTTTGGTTCGCACTACTTCTTCAACAACCCTTCAACATCTATAAATAGGATCATATGAATGTCTCAATCTCCATACCAATAATATGCAATCATATAACATTCATTTTCTCTCATTTCTCAATCAAATTCCTACATTCATGTTGCATAAATTCTGATTTTCTTCACTTTGCATACCCGAGTTCGTAAACCAAGTTCTGTTCACCGTTTCTTGTGTGCTGTAGTGCTACTCACACAATAAGATAATCGTTGTATCTTGGAAGTCGATTGCCATAAACCGTATACACAGTTGCGGGTCAAATTCGACTTAAAGACAAAGTGTTCAACACTTGCCTCGACTTTGATATTATTGTTGCTGTATTGTACATTTTTGAGGATTTATTTGGAGTCCATTTCCTACCATTACTCTACCGAAATTTCTACAGAATTTTAAAGGTAATTTGAAAAATTTCCCGACGTTGTTTGTCACTCCATACACGAAATTTTTCCGAAACAAACCACGTCGAATAACTATGCAGCTAAACTTTTGAACCTCGCCCAACTTGTTATTTTGAAATTTTCTTTAGGCCTATCTAATAACAATTTTCTAAACCAAAAAATCAATTTGTGTACCATTTTTTTCCACACCTTGGGCCCCACCATGAGACAACACAGTCAAACATTTCGGCTAAATAGTGCATAGAACGATCTGAATTATACTTAACATTTTTACCAGACACAGCCTTTATTAGTCACTTGGCAATCAAGAATTTTGATCGAGTTACTAATTGATTCAGATCGGCTAACTATACCACCAAACTTTTCGAGCTCGCACAACTTATAAATTTAAAGAATTTTGGTCAATAGCTTGACCCAACATAATAGAGAATATACACCAAAATTTCCAACCTCGACAGACTTGTTAAAATTCCTTTATTATTTATAGTAACAGAGAATANTAACTATACCACCAAACTTTTCGAGCTCGCACAACTTATAAATTTAAAGAATTTTGGTCAATAGCTTGACCCAACATAATAGAGAATATACACCAAAATTTCCAACCTCGACAGACTTGTTAAAATTCCTTTATTAATTATAGTAACAGAGAATAAGGCCATATTCTCTTTGTCGTTTTCAAGTCGTTTTCTGTTTTTAATTTTTCAAAACAGCAAAAATGCGTTCTCTATCTTATTTTCACAAACTCGTTTTTGAAAATGGAAAAAAAAAATTGTACTGAAAAC
>CAIGRN010189641.1:0-12323 GCA_903798345.1 Fraxinus anomala
AAATTTTGAATAATGTATGATTGAAAAAGAAGAGAAAAAAGTATTTTGGAAATAATGCGTAGAATATATGGTTAAAAAATAAGAAGAAGTTTTGAATAATTTGCGAATGAAAAAGAAGAGAAAAAAAGTATTTTGGAAATAATGCGTATAATGAATTATTATTTTTTTCTTTAAGTGATAATTGAACCTTCTTTGTCTTGAATATGTCAATTCTTGTTTGACATGATTTGTACTCCTGCTCTTACTTCGTATGGAAGATTTTTTTCGAAAAAGTTAACTTAATTTTGAAAATTAATTTTTGAAAGAGTTTCATATTTTGAAAGTGTTTTTAGAAAAATTTACATTGGAAAAGTTTTTTCTAAAAACTCTTATAATTAGAAGAAATATTTTTTATAAATGATTGTACTACATATACATAATATTTTTTATAACGATTTACATATACATGATATGGTGGTATATAAATATGATTGAATCGAAATTTTTTCAACCGTAAAAAAAATTTCCCCACTTTTTTTTGACTTCATATGTATATAAACCATTTTAAGTAGCATTATTCCTTCATAAAATTAATCAAAAGAATTGAAAAGTAACTTTTAAATTTCAAAAACTTGTCTTTTAACTCCTCCAAACAGCCAAGAGTTGGAATATTACACAACTTCAAATTCACAAGGTTTTAAAGACAATTTAATCCTACTCGTACCAAAGACAGACAGCTAATGTCTAGTTGGAATGGTCAATACAAAACAAACAAATATTTATTTTAATATTCTTATTATTTCTCATTGAGATGATAGAAATGAGGAGATTTTCGCCATTTTCAGGTTGGAACACCGAAAGGCTCAAATGAACTGAAATACCGAGACGAGTGCCCATTTTTTTTCCTGCTCCATCACAATGTGAATTCTCTCTCTCTCTCTCTCTCTCTCTCTCTCTCTCTGTCACTGCAACTACATGATTATTTCTTTCTTGAAAATAACAAACCTCATTATTTATAAATATATAATTGCAGAGTAGATGAGATCAAGCTAGCTATTTTTAGTCAATAATTTTGAAGCAAAAACGAAACATCAACGAATTCATTATCCCTTCTTCCTTAATCTGTACTTCACCTACTAACCAAATACAGAAAGCTTCGTTTCAACCTCTCTTTTGAGAGGTTTAAGAGAGAGCGGAAAATGAATATTTTTTATTCCAAAACACCCTACAGGAGCAGAGGCTTTTATGTGAGGATGAGGCTTTTGCACAACACTAGATACAGCAGAAACCCGGAGAGGAGTTTTTGGTATAGATTTTTCAAATGGATTCTTTGGTTTTCTCTTGCATTTTACTTCTTTTCGTCTTTCCTTATTACCCACACCAAGCGCACCACCTTTATTTCAAAAGCAACCGTTTCTCCTTCAAAAGTCAGTCGTGCTCTCATTGAAGAATCACCCGTCAAATCTTCCTCTCTCCAAGAACCCAAAAGCCCCCAAGGTACTCTAAAAGTCTTATCTTTTTTGATAAACATATCGAGGCCCAGAAATGAAAGATTGTTCTCTCATTGTTTTATTTCAGGTTTATTAAAGGGATTGAAAGTGTATATCTACGATATGCCATCGAAATACAACAGTGACTGGTTGTCAAACGAGCTGTGCAGCAACCACTTGTTTGCGTCGGAGGTGGCTATTCACAAAGCCCTGATGAATAGCGATGTAAGAACATTGGATCCATGGGATGCTGACTTTTTCTTTGTGCCTGTTTACGTGTCTTGCAATTTTAGCAAGGTCAATGGCTTCCCAGATATTGGTCATGCGCGGCCTCTTCTATCCTCCGCCGTTCAACACATTTCGATTCAGCTTCCGTTTTGGAACCGCAGCCGTGGCTCTGATCATATTTTTGTTGCGTCCCATGATTTTGGTTCTTGTTTTCATACCATGGTATGTAAAAATTATTTCTGTTTTTACGCAAGAACTTTTTTTTTCTTTTGCTGTATTTAGATGTGATGGGTAAATATGCAGTTTGAACTTATTCACAGGAGGATGTGGCGATGGCTGATGGTGTGCCTGAATTCTTGAGGAATTCCATAATATTGCAGACTTTTGGAGTCAAATATAAGCACCCATGTCAAGAAGTAGTGAATGTGGTAATTCCACCGTATGTTTCGCCAGAAAATGTACGGTCCACCCTGGAGAAGTCGCCGTTGATGGGACGGCGTGAAATTTTTGCTTTCTTTAGGGGCAAAATGGAAGTCCACCCCAAAAATATCAGTGGTCGTTTTTATAGCAAGTACTGGTTCATTCAATACTTCAAACAAAACCTTTTCTTTCTCATTACTGTTTCCAGACGAAATGACAATGTTAACCCTGACTCTTTGATATTCTTCCAGGCGGGTGCGGACGGAGATATGGCAGAAATATGGCAATAACCGGAGGTTTTATTTACGGAGACACAGATTAGCCGGTTACCAATCTGAGATTGCTAATTCAATCTTTTGTTTGGCCCCATTGGGGTGGGCTCCTTGGAGTCCTAGACTTGTAGAATCTGTTGTTCTTGGATGTGTCCCGGTCATTATAGCGGATGGCATCTGGTTACCCTTCCCCTCAGCTGTACCGTGGGCGGAGATATCTTTAACGGTGGCGGAGAAGGACGTGAAAAAATTGGGAAAAATCCTTGAACATGTCGCAGCCACCAATCTCACGGCGATACAGAAAAACCTGTGGGACCCAAATGTTAGGAGGGCTCTACTTTTCAACAATCCAATGGAAGAAGGCGACGCCACATTCCAAGTTCTTATGGCCCTATCCGAGAAGCTAGACAGGTCCCACAATAGGTCAAAGGTTATAAGCCAATGAAGCTGTGAAACGTGGCAGGTTTTGATTTGGTAAAATCTGGCAGATAGATGGCTCTTTTTTTGACGTGGATGTAGGGAGTAGGGACTGTGTACAGTTGGGGACAGCTGTGAATTATTAGACTGCTGACAAAATGTGGGGCCCGGGATTTCGTACAGGATGATGCCACATAGGTTCGTGCAGCTGAGTTGGCTAGAAATAGACCAAACAGATGCTGGCATCTGTTGCAATTGCTGGGGGACACAATCTAATGGTGAGCGTGTGAAGAGGAACAAGAGGAATGGTTTTTTGGTGAAATTTTGTTGTAGATAATTTTTATAGATTTAAACTAAATAAGAGTATTATATTATTGGACTATTACAATTGTACAAAGAAATGAGTGCTGAATTGGTCCCTCTTTCCATCTTACATTCATCTTTTTATATAGGCAGGTAGGTACTTTGCAGCTGTGCTACCATGCATTTAAAGGAATTCGATTGGTTGGTTAGGTTATTTACGACGAGGCCGTAATATGCTTAAATGTTTAGACTTTTGTCCTTAACTATCTTGTCACCCTCTATAATTCATCTTATTATTTCTTGTATCGGTATTAATAATCTGCCTCCATCAATTCGCCAAAGGCCAAGCTAGGTCCAGATGATTGCACTATGTTGATGGTGCCAGCTAATTCGCCATACAAAATGATTGTATTCTTTTGTTCCATTTTAAGAAAATGCGAATATTATCTGTGCAAAAGTGTGTTTGAAATTCGTCGTTTTTCTTCCCCTTTTTTAAACTTCGTACTGTCATAAATTAATGTATTGTAAACTGGGGGGCCGGGCGGTGGCAGACAAGATTCAGAGGGGCCACAGGGTGCCAAAGTTGAATTGTGTCAGATCTTTTAATGTGCCATTTGAATTAGTTGTGTATATTGAATTTCACAGATACTAGTTTACAACATTTATAGGTAAGGAAAATGTATTAACAGATCTAAAAACATATGGTACAGCTAACTATTGGTTGGACATTATCTCTAATATAAGTAATATGGCGATGCAAGAAGCTGCTTCAGTGAAAGACCAAACTTTGTACAACGAAGTTTAAATGGTTGGCGTGAGTGTGGTTCATGACAATTGGTCGTTGGTGGAGATGTGTATATAAAAAGATTCGTATGTTCATTGGTGAAGACTATATTCGGAACGCAATGAAAATCAATTTCGATATGTTTCATCCATGAATGAAGAAAATGGGATTGGTACGTCGATGTACCAACATTATCACAAAATATGACTGGTTGTTGAGTAAGAGAACCACTGTTTTCACATGTAGGACTATATCTGAGTAAGTTCTATGTACTTGTGGCAACAGCTTGCTATTCCGCTTTAATTGATGATCGAGCAACATATTTATGCTTTTTTAGCTCTATGAAGTCGGATTGTGACCAAGAAGCAACGCATAAGCACTGGTGGATATACATTCATGTTTATTTCTTGTCCAATTGGCATCAGATTAGGAATGTAAATGACCTCTATTTTATGGTTAGAAAACAAGTTATAATTATGGACAATATCATTTGTACATTATTATTGACATTACAAGTACTGTCAACAGTTAATTGGATGAAAAAAATGTCATTGTATTGTTATATGGCAAAATATAAAAAATGATGTAAAGATTGATGTACAATTATTTATCACCTGACCTAGCTTGCAAAATTTTTGTTCTTGGGGTTTCACTCAGAAGACCTCATACCGCGAGTCAATTCTTCCACTTATAAATCAATATTGTTATCCTTTCTAAAGTTAGTTATCAGTTCAAGTTCACATAAGGTGCCCCTGCTTTTTCAGGGCAAGAAAGGATAGAGAAAATGTCTCGAGTGATTTTTTGTTGTGGTTGCTACAATCATCCCATCTTATGGGTCCAACGTCCTCGTTGGTCACACTTTTATCTAATCATAAGCTCTCTAATATTATTTATTATCTGCTTTGATCTAGCCTGCACTATTTTGGACTCTCACCCAAAATGCCTTATCCCAATTGTGAGTGGTCTATCTCCATCATTTAATTTTAAATGATGGAGATAAAGATAAGAATAAAATTTGATTTAAAAGTTAGAATTGAAATATGATTTAAAAGTAGAATTTGATTTAAAATATATTTCTATTTCAATAAGATTCTTGTTAATTAGAAGTTCATTTGATTTGTGTTCTTTTTTTAGTTTATTTTCAGTCTATAGTGTGGAAGCCGGATTGCAAACATCGACCTCTGACTTGCCTCAAGATGCATGATGCCAGCCACATGGTTTCCAATGGATCAGCCAAAAGCATCACTAGAAATGTTAAAGAGATGGATGCAAGGAAAACTTGCATTGACACAGGCAAATGGTCACCTTCCTCCTACGTGAATTGTGCCATAAAATTGGCCAAACAAACCTTTAGTTTGGAACATTTCCACATATATCTCATGTATGCAGTACACAATTAATTATTAAAGACATTTTTTTTCTCAAGAAAATCGTTTTTATGCTTTTGGTTTTCATGCGTATTACTCGAATGCTAAAAGTTCAAAATGCATTTCTAACTTTTGAAATATCTATCTTTTTTTATTCAACTCAATGTCGTCGTGTTAAACACACTAACACTTGGAACATCTTCAAGAAATTCTTTAAATACAAGATGTTCTTTATTTTAGAGAGTCAATACTTAAAAATGAGCTTCAAGAAAAGTTAAAATAGAGAGTTTATTTGGCTCTCCAAATTTAGAAAGCCAAACCCATTCTCTTTTCTTGATGTACGTTGATTGTATTCCATATTTCAATACCCTACTTAAATTATTCAAACAACATTTTGGTCAATTGACATAAACGATTATGTTAAATAATATATGAAGAACAATCAAAGTGTTTTTTAAAAAAAAAAGCAAAATATAGAGAGCTTGTTGAAGAGTATATTCAGAATGATTTAAACTCGGAAGAATTGGACCCATGGGCAAAATAATCACTGAATTGAGCTTTCTCACTATTGTAGCATCCAATTGTTATTCTACTAAAAAGGGTAAAATTTGGATATATAGTTTTGCAAATTGTTCTAGGCAATAATATTTGTTGACCCCAAAAATATAACGCCAACGTGGACAACAGACGCTGGACCTACTCATGCCAACCTAAGCAAATTCCTACGCATTTCGACCGGTGAATCGATGGAAGAAGGGTAACATGTGAACGCGAGAAATGCTTTACGATACGAGATAAAAATATTCGATTACGACGATAATGACTAAAGTGACTGCTAACAAACAATCACAAACCAAAATATATATGACCTATATCCAAACTCGCAATAGTAGATTAAGCGAGAATGTATATTAAAAATGCTCTTGTATATTATCATTTTCAATGTTTAAAGAATCATCCTTTTTATGTACAAAGACCATCTATTTATATATTTCTGGCCGACGTGGTGATCGTTGGATCAGAATTACGTGACATCATCATCTTGACTGAAGCTTTACATCATTAAGTCATCATACAGTAAATATATTGACAACGGATCAGCCGTTCTATACAATAGATTGACACACCTGACATTCTTTATTACAGACGTCATATCAATCGTTCATAAAGATTGTATGCAAATCTTATAAGAGAGCTACATCTTCAGGGACCTCGAATGAACTAAGGGCTTCGTGTTGGTAGTCTTTGATGCGAAGATTCTTGGCATAACAGGAGCTTCGACATGCTGCTTCGATCATTTAGGCAATGCTTCGACAAAATAGCTTTAGTAATTCATTTGATCTTTTTATATTTGACAAAATGACTCTTCGTTGACTTTTCTTTCCACGTGGATTTCTACATAACGTTTTGACTTGAGCCTCGCCACCGAGCGTAACAACATTTTCAACCCCCACACCATCTTTTGAGTGGTACAAGTGTAAGCAATCATCATTTGATCATTTATTTGACAGCACAAACATTGATGCACTCATCCACATTTATAAATTTATTAACCATGAGATACAATTTCAGTACTCTGATTTCTACCGTAGTGCTCAGATATTCCAAAAGATTGCTATGGTTCTATGTGCTTCTCGAATATGGAGTTATTTTCGAATAGAAAGCCAGTTAAAAAAGATCCTTGAGTTGGAAATATAAAATTCGTATCATGTAGTGGCTTAGTGTTTAACGCAACGGTTGAGGACTCAATGAAGAATTTTGCAGTAGAAATTCCTGCACTACTACAGATAACAGAATGGACTCAAATTACTTGTATATGTTGGGGAGTAGATCTTATTTGCAACTGACTTGGTAGGCTTCATATCAGTGTCACTGTGTTAATGTCACTTCTATTACTAAATTACACTGTGAAGAATATAGTCAAATCAAACGATAACAACACATCTTCATATAGTCTATAACGGTGGAACACTTACTAATCTTAAAATTCTAAGTCTGTAACAGTGGTCACATGGTTCAGCCAAAGGCATAATTAGAAATGCTACAGTTGGAGTCATTACACGTATACACAGTCATTAACTATGTTATAGTGTTGTTGAATCAAAACACACATATACCAAATCATGTTCATTTTCTTTGTATCCAAATATTTTGATTCATTGGGAATTATTAGCTATGAATCACTAATCCATATCATTTGTACATCATTTTTCTTCTATTTTCTTGTGTTTGCTCGCGTATGCCTGGAATAGTTGTATACCCCATATGATTGTTGTTTCGCTCAAGAATGCCCAGTGTACTTGTATATAATTTTGATCAATAAAAATTTATATTTATCGATTAAATAAAAATAAAGAAATGCTACAGTGGAAGATACGAGACCAGCCTCTATGAAAGGGGCAGAAAGTTCAGATTTCTTCCAAGTAGTAACAAGAAGTTTACACAACCAACATTTTCATCCTGTTTGATCAACATTCTTACAAAAATTCATATTTTCAAAACTCATTTTCAACCACATTCTTCAATGAAATAATATTACACGTAAATTCAAAATATTTCTTTATTTTTTAACCACATATTTCTCATCAAATCACTATTTAAAATGCATTCTTCACTCAATAATGTGCATCAAACGTCTTTATTACAAAAATATTATACAATTATCAGGGGCTTCTAAACGATAGTCCTATGATCAAGTAATAAAATAAAATCCAAATATCTTACAAAGATGTCCTTAACAGAGAAGTAGAGAACTGGTAAGGAAATGGTGGTGGCATTGAATAATTGGAAGCATTCCAACTTGTGCAAGAGTTACATCTTGAATGGAGTAGAGAGGAGAATTTACAATGTCATCTGTGTTGATTATGCAAAGAGTTTGTGGGAGTCCTTAAGACAAAAGTTACAAAATTGAGGATGCTGGTACAACGATAGATATAGTCAACAAATTTCTGGACTGCAAGATGTCAGACTCAACAACAGTGATCAGTCAGGTTTAAAACTTCAAGTTAGTCTTCGTGATGTAAATACAGAGAACATGTTTATCAAATCTTTGAAGTTGAGCAATTATTGAGAAATTACATATCGTCGAGGAAATAGTTCAAATTTATGCATAAAAAACCATCGCCCAAAGTTGCTTTTTGACAATTTGTCACCGTTGGCTAAAAACCATTCCTCACTCATGATGTGAAGTGGCTTTCAATTTCAATCACTTAGCCTAAACTATATCCACAGTTGACGCAACTCCATACCGCCGCCTCTCAACAACCAGTTTGAAGCATGCGGGTCATCTATTAATATTTAGCCCCTGTTTGAACCACATAAAAATTTTCATTCTCAGCTGTGTTTGAGTCACATTATTTTGGAAGAATATATTCTGAAATAGTAGATTGATGGAGAATTTGTGGTTGAAAAAGAATGAAAAGTTATTAATGTGATGAAAAATATTATTTTATTGAAGAATGTGTGGTTGAAAATGACTAGAAGAATGAAAATGAAAATGAAAATTTTAATGTGTACCAAACAGGATTTCATTCTTCCACTCATTTTCAACCACACATTCTTCAATAAAACAATATTTTCCATCACATCAATAACTTTTTCTTTTTTTTNGAAAATTTTGAATTTAAGTCTCTGTTTGGTACACATTAAAATTTTCATTCTCGTTCTTCTACTCATTTTCAATCACACATTCTTCAATAAAATAATATTTTTCATCACATCAATAACTTTTCCTTCTTTTTCAACCACACATTCTCCATCAATCTACTATTCCAAAATACATTCTTACAAAATAATGTGGTTCAAACACACTATTAATACTCAAGTCAAAAATAAGTTGCCGTATGGCAATGAAAGATGCACAAACCCGACATGGCAAGAAGAAAGTCAATAAGAAGACTAATTGACTACCCACCAAGCAACTCAGTCCTAGACCTACTGAAAATTAACCAACCATATAAAGTTACTTGACCAAGCAAGTCCAAAGGCAAGCAAATAGATTAAGTAAAAAATATATACAAGGCATTATGGCCATAAAAGCCTAGTCATAATCCACCTGCAAACCAGGCAGGCGATAATCCAAGGATTCCCAATAGAGAAATTCATGGAAAAGAGCATAATAAAAGATTTACACCTATCGATCCAATGACCGAAAATCAAGAGCATCATTTGCAAGATACTAAATCACACACAAAATGTGTTTATTGATATACCTCACGAGTAGATATTTTTTCTTTGATTTCCATGACCAAAATCTAGCTTTTTATCATTCGATCTTCCCAATTTCCTCCAAGGACAGCTACAATAGTATGTGGGCACCTTTCTTGGACTAGATTAGGGCTTGACTAGAAGAGAAATCACACCAAAAGCTTTATGCATGTGAGCTGCTTCATTTACGTTTTATGCCATTGTGCCCTGGACGGGACATGGTAACTGAAAGTTTGCCATTTACCATGTAGCACTAGTCTTCCATGTCTTGTAGGACGAACATGTTAGTAGAGTATTCTGTCTTGTAGGAGTAACATCATGTTAGTAGGAAAACAAAGTGATATAATGAATACTACTTTCGCCCACACAGAAATAAAAAGTCAGTACAGGAATAGGATTGCAATTTTTATGGTCCTTGAAAAGGCAAATAGATTCTAAATGAAATACTGGAAAGATATATGCTGCCTTCTAAAACAAATAGGCACAAGGGGGACCACTTCTTGTTCAATACAATTCCCTCAAGGTCTCAATAGCTGACTGAAAACCAGATCGTAAAGGCACAACTGACACCACCCGTAGATGTTGTGCATTACCATTCATTGGTTTTGAAAGTGTCACTCTCAACATCTCTCCCTCCAGAGCCTTACTGGCCGTCACAGCTGCAGAAAATATTTTCCAGTCAGTGGAACGAGTCGGATACATCCAATTTGGAACTGCAACAGAGATCACAAGAAATAAAAAGGAGATTCAACCTCAAGCCTCCACCATCACTACTCCCTGATCCTAATTTCTCCCAAAAGGAATGTTAGTAAAAAATTAGCTTGCTTATTTATCACTACACTTAGTAGATTTAAGAGTTTTTATTCTATAGCTGGAAGTTTGGATTTAAACTGAAGTGATACAAATTATGTTACCTTCATTTATAAGAATACAAATTTATAATGCAAAAGTAAGTCTCCAAAGCCATGGCAACCTCTTATCACATCCAAAGATACACCAATAATTAAAATTTTAAGTTTTCTATGTAACATAAGAAGCAGGATTAGTTTCGAGGATTAAGTGTCTTATAAATTATAATGCTATATGGGTCACTTAAGCAAAGCAGAAGTCATTAACCAGTATTATCTGCTTAATCTGCATCACTAAAATCTAACTTAACGTCCATATACAGGCTAAAAGAATTTATGGACAAAATGTGAATTAAAGTAGCAGTAAACAGAAAAAGGAATACCAGCAAAGGGGTGAGTCTTGGCAAAGTCAAAGAACTCATCAGCAGAGCAACCAAACAGCACTCTAGCAGCCCGATCAAACATTATCACCACAAACACCTGTTTATCTGTAGCTATAGACATCTGCAAACACCAAACAAAATCATTTGTCCGAAAAATAAATATCAAGGAAAAAAAACATAAATATTCAAGAACCCAAGAAAGTTAATTTTTCTAGGATATAAATCCACAAACACATTTCAATAAAACCCTAAATCTAATGTTTTTACCAACATTTTCCCTGAAAAAAGAAAGAAATAAATGACCAAATAGACTTTTTTTAACTTCTGTGAATACTTACAAGGACTCGAAAGAGGCGCTTAGATCCAGATGAACCCGGGTTGAAAGAGTTTTTAAAATTGCAGTATTTGCAAGCGTTTGTGTTGTCAGAGAGAGTTTTTTCACAGACAGAGCAGACTCTGTAACAGAGGCTGGTGTGATCAATGGCCACCAGTGTGCCTACTAGGGTTGTTGGCTTATCAATTTCCACCAGGGGCCTTTTCCTAGGGTTTGTGCTCGAATTCTGGTTTATGGGCTCCTTAGAATTCAACATTTTTTGCGCTGATCTTTGCTTGCTCACTGGGGATGAGAGGACATGGAGAATTTCTGATTTGAAAGGTTTCACGGACCGGCGCTGTGTTTTGCACAAGAAGCCACCAAAATTTCAAAATATTTGAAGAGGGTTTATTACCCGAGTGATTAGTGAACTCCACGTTAAAATTATAATTTTCACCCTTCCATTTATTTTTAATCGCATATTTTTTAATAAAATAATATTTTTCATTATATCAATAATTTTTCTTTTTTTTTCAACCACACATTCTCCATCAATCTAATATTTCAAAATAATGTGGCTCAAGCACAGCCTATAGTATTATCATTTCATAATTAAACTTAAAAATATATTTCAATAGTTATTGAACTCTGTCAAGGTTACTACTTTATAATTGAACTTCAAAATATATCTTATTAGCCATTGAATTACGCACCGTGTTACCGATCCATCACTCAAATAGAAAATTTTGTTGAACTAATATTAGTTGGTCAAATCGATCTCAATTACCTTGGCACTAAATCTAACATTTTGTACTTTTATGTAATTTTTCTCTGTCAATTTATTTCAGTGTTCCTATTGTCTCTCTTTCAATCTTTCAAGATACGGTGAATTGATATTAGTTGATCCAAAAATTAAACGTATTTTTGGATAGTTGTCGATGAAGGGAATATGTAATTGGGGATTTAATGACTCCGTAAATCATTCTAAACCAATTTAGCATCGTGAATCTTCCATTGAGGCAGCAAAGTTTTCAGTTGAAGAATAATGTTATCCATTTATTTCATAATGGATATCAGCAAAAGTCCTATTTTTATTCGATTTACAGGTTTCTGATTTTCCGTTTCCTCTTTTTTCCATTCATTTTCTTTGATTTCTTCTTAGAAGTCGATTTCAGGAACTTAATAATTGAATTTAAAAATATATCTCAATGATTACTAAACTGTGTCAAGTGTTACTATTTAATAACTGAACTTAAAAATGTATCTCAATGATTACTGAACTTCACCAAGTGTTATTATTTCATAACTAAACT
>CAIGRN010189663.1:0-13774 GCA_903798345.1 Fraxinus anomala
TCATCTTGTACCGCCATTATTGTCATCGCCCTTGACCAAGCGGGACCCACCGCTTGACCCTCATATTTATGTCAGGAAGACTTTCGACACAAGTCACCTCAAACGTGGATGATTTTAGCCAGATCACAAGGCTAATTAGGGGACATCCATCACGCTTTCCGCTGCGTTCCTCCGGCTAAATTTTGGGTCCTGGGCTCTGATACCACTTGTTAGGACTTGCCAAACTCTTCATTGGTATGATATTGTTCGCTTTGGGCTTAGGCCCTCACGAATTTGTTTTTGGATACTACCCAAAAAACCTCATACCAATAGAGTATTGTCCTACACTTATAAACTCATCTTATTTTTCATGTCTAGCCGATGTGGGACTTCTTTTACTCCCAACAATCCAATATTTCTCATGTCTAGCCGACGTGAGACTTCTTTTACTCCAAATTGTAAGAAAAGTGGGAGTGACAAGAATGTAGATAGATTTCAACTTTTATGAGTTCTATATTTTCAACCACCACCTTTACGGTCCCATGAAATAGTGAAAGAATATCTAAATTTGTAAGTATCTTCTTAACTAAGGTATCTTGTCTTTCTTTCTTTCTTTTTTTTTTTTTCTTTTTCTTGGAGGACATAAACTATTTGGATCGATTAAAGAAACTAATCGCCATTTGATTAATTATCTTGAAGCAATGATTACCCAAAATTTATTCATTTTATTTAATACCTCATTTTATGTATTTCTTTTTTTGAAAAATACATCATTTACATTAAAATCAATATTTTACAATTTCCCTCTTATAATTTTTTTTAAAAATACTTATTTTTCATTCATAATCATCATTTCAATTTTTCATTATAAAACAACAATTTTACTGGTTAAAATGTTTGAATTAAGTTCTCCATTAATGTTCTAAACCAAGAAAGAATGAGTCCTAAAACTTTGAAAATCTGCCTGAGCATCGTCACGAAAAAGTAAATGGGCGAATCAATGGGGGAAAATAAAAAAACAAAGTTTGAAGTGATCGATGAGTTTGGTAGAGAACGGCCAATTTTGAACAGATTATCCATTTTTCCGATGTAATTTTTACCATAATGAAGAAATCTTGTAGAATGCCTACATCTACATGTTTGGTGTTCGTTATACAAAATAAAAAATTTGTTGGTATATCTAACTTATCTAAATATCTGTGTCGATCGGGTACATAACTTGTTAGAAGAAAATTTCTATAATTTTAGTCAATTTAAATAAGACATAATGTAACAAGTTCAACTGGTACGTGTATTTTTCAAGACCAAAATTGAGAAGTGGTGACCCATCTAATGGGTTTTAAATATTTATATATTTATCAATGAACCGAGATATTTACTTTTCAAGATATTTTTATCAACGTTTCGACTAAGAGTTTCATATTGAAAAAATAAACTGAATATGACTTAAGACGAAGCAACTGAGTGCCAAAAAAAAAAAGGCTCGTGTCGATATACTAGCAAAATGATGTTTTTAATTGACCTGATTAATCTCTCTAGATCAATTCATTCCACCTAATTAAAATAATTTTTTTCATCAATTTGCTATATTTAAATAATTAAATGCGTTTCCGGTCTAAATCAGTGTAACAAGACCCAATTTTATAACTCCTATAATTAAAGTGACAAGAAATAATTGTTTAGCAATTAATTATATTATTAATTAATAGATTCTTTGCATATTATCTAGTTTGTAAAGGCATAATATTACGTCGTCAAATTTGACAAAATTTTAGTCTCTTCAAGTTTCGTGTAGGCGAAGATGAAATGTCCCTTTCCAATTTTGTGTCCAAGAAAACTTATTTTTCGAGGGTTAGTTTAATAAGAATTAGTCATATGTCACAATAAGTAAGAGTACCTCGTTACATTCGAAAAATGCATGGTGTCATGAATCTANAGTTTAATAAGAATTAGTCATATGTCACAATAAGTAAGAGTACCTCGTTACATTCGAAAAATGCATGGTGTCATGAATCTATTAAATTTCGTATGTACAAAATTAGAGTTAAATCGCTAAATGACATTATCTTATATAGTTTATATAGAACTAAACATTTTAAAGTAATTTTTCTAAATCAATTTCTCCCTAGAAAATAAGTAAGGATCCGTTTGATTGTAAGAATGAAATTTGGAAGGAAAGAAAATAAATTCTATGGAATTGAATTGCCTAGAACTCGTTTTACTGAAAATCGTCAATTAATTGTGTTTGATTGGTATAATTTTCTATCTGAAAAATATTGAAATTTTGTTTGACTTTATTTTTCATGAAAATTATCCATTAAAAAAGACAATTCAACATTAAATCAAGTTTAATAAGAATTAGTCATATGTGACAATAAGTAAGAGTACCTTGTTACATTTGAAAAATGCATGGTGGCATGAATCTATTAAATTTCGTATGTACAAAATTAGAGTTAAATCGCTAAATGACATTATCTTATATAGTTTATATAGAACTAAACATTTTAAAGTAATTTTTCTAAATCAATTTCCCCCTAGAAGATAAGTAAGGGTCCGTTTGATTGTAAGAATGGAATTTGTGTAGAAAGAAAATGAATTTTATTGAATTGAATTGCCTAGAACTCGTTTTACTAAAAATTGTCAATTAATTGTGTTTGATTGGTATAATTTTCTATCTGAAAAATATTGAAATTTCGTTTGGCTTTATTTTTCATGAAAATTATCCATTAAATAGATATAATTTGTTACAATTGATGATATAATTTGTTTTCATTGCCAAAAAAATAAAGAAAAACATAATAAAAATAAAAACTTGCCTAGAAAACCAATTCCTACCAAAGTTATGGGAATTGATTTACCTCAAAAAATAAGAAAATGTGGAAAATCAATTACCTGAAAAATGTTTTCTATTAAACACTCTAAAAAGTGAAAAATGGCAAAAAAAATTTCATCTTCCATGAAAAATTTGCCATATCAAACGGGCCTAAAAGTCTATAATGGTGTTCTTTAGTTTGGATTTAAACAAATTTCTTCATGAAAGTTTAGTGCCACATGGTATTTAGTCAAAGCCTAACGAGTCATGACTAGCATTTATGTGGTTCCAAATCCATTCAAATCATGCCTACTATATATATATATATATATGTTTTTTTTTTTATTGTTTTTGTTTATGATAAAAAAAAAATATGAGACATAATAAATAAATATTGCTTGGTGAAATAACTCTTTAGCATTTACAAGTCACAAAATAAAAGCACTGTGTAATTATATTTTCAAACCTTCGATTCAATGCTTGATTTGACAAGCAAACAATCAACAAATTTTTAACAACAATTCTTTCTTAAAACGCTCTACTAATAAAAGCTCTCGATCGAAATAGTTGTACCAAACAAGCCCTTGGCGTAAAAATTTTCAAACATGTCATTGTGTTATTCACAGTCGTAACATACAATTTATTTATTATATCGAATTGAGTTAGAATGTTGAAGAAGAAAAATAGGTACGCTTTATTATTTGCAAACATTGAGAGCATATACCATCAATGTCGAATAAAATCGACATTGTTAGATTCTCAAAACTTTTCTAACAATATAAGTTTTATGTGTGTGTGTGGAGACAATTCATGTCCAAACGTGGCAACACTTCATTGAAATATGGAACGGAAAGTTTAATGATTTATTACTTTCTTGGCACAATAATGTTGTGAGAGAGATTGCTCATACCCTTCCAACTGCTAACATGACTAAACCTAGCACGTGGAACAATTTTGGTGAACAAATCACAAATGTTCTCCCTTCGATGGAAGAAGCTCCACCACTCGTGAATCATAATATGAATTGGTGGGCCTAACATATTTTACATTCTTTATTAATTATTTTTATTCGTCGCACCACATATTATTATTTCTTTCTTAAGAAAGCTAATTTGTTGACATTAGAATTTGTCGACAGTCAAAATTTGCAAGCATCTTTATATATTGTTGATATGTGAACTGACATGCTTGAGAATACTTGTTTAAGTGAGCAGATCATTAGGATCTCAAATCAATCACCGAATTTGAATGTAATATGCCTACTAACATGCTCAAGATTACACACCTAATGGAGCACTAGAGTTGCTCAAAAAAGACAATTCAACATTAAATCAATCGGACAATTTATGTAATGCGCATTTTGAGTGATTGACAAATTTTAATGTCGATAAGTTAGTACGCAAAGCATACCTATTGACATATGTGGTACATTTAACTTGACTATACTTCACATAATTAAATAAATAAAAGTTCAAATTTTATTTGTTGTACGGTACATTACTATCATCAAACACATTCTCTGTTCATTTCTTCAACAAACTAGACTATGTGACGTGGAAGAGTAAAATAGGTTGATGAAAAAGGGAGAGGGCTCCATTTTCGATTAACAAAATCTTTAATATTATTCGTATTTCCAGAAGGAATTATCATTAGACTTTCGAGTGATCATACCATAATTAATAGAGAAATTTTTTTATTCACGGAAGAACTGGGTTTATCTATGCACCCTTTAGCTTAGCAGGAGTGCTTCTTAACGAAGAGAAACCTTTCTTCGGGAAGGCATATAAGATAAGGAAGAGATATAATAGATCAGTAATAGATCAGTAAAGACCTTATTCTAATTTTTTTTCTTAAAATTCAAGCATTGCCATTAACACTAAACCTTAAATTATACAATTATTTGGGAATCACTTGTTTTATTGCTTACATCAACCATTTAGCTTTTAATGAATTATGAAACAAATAATACACCAAGACAAGGACAAGAATAATAATAAATTAAAATTCTATAATTTTTTCGACCAATCTAAATGAAGATACACATAAAAATATTCTCCTAATTTACCAGATGAATCTTCCACGTCCAATCTAATACAAAATGTATATAATAAAAATTAAATTCATTATATTTAATAACATTGCCTACTTTCGTAAGACTAAAGTATTCTTTTTTCTTTTTCCGTCAACAAATAATTTTCCAGGTGACTCGGCTCCTCGTCACATGGGCCATATTCGTGGGCCACTTCAAAATAATAAGGCCCAAAAGATTTTTCAAGTGTCCACGTGCACCAATATCGCCTGATTTCCGACACGATCATGTTGCGAAAGTAGTTGATAGACACGTGGCGGAGGAAATTCAGAAAAACTGACACAATCGCCACACTGCTGCCGCGACGGCGACGCTGCCGGGAAAGGCAATGGCATGTGAATTAACCAAGTGGGTATAAATTGATGGTGCCCCGCTCACCTGCGACGCTCCTTCGTACACCATTGTGTTGTTGATCAATGATGAAGTGTTGTCTTCTGATCCTCCGTTTTGTATCCCAGATGATGATATCTTGCTGAAACCACGTAAGAAAACAAGTGTAATTTGTTAAATATTTTAAATCTAATAAGACAAGTGAAAATATTATTTTTTAAGAAAGGAAGACGTGAAATCTATTCTTGCATTACGTTCAAATTCACCAAAACTGAAATAATGTCATTCATTTAATTAAAAATATAATTTAATGTCATTAATGATATCATTTAGACTGATGTTAAATATCAATGTATTAAATAGCATTACTTTTGTGAAATGTTGATGAAAGGACAAAATTACCCATACAAGACGAGACAAGAATATAATCGTTCAATTGAATTAAGGGCATGTTTGATTTGGAGGATTTTCCATGAAAATTGGAAATAAAATTTCATCTTGTTTGATAACCAAAATTTGCCAAAGAAATCATTTTCTTGGTTTGGCTCACACACTTACCATTTCCTTGATTTTGTGGAAAACTAATTTCCACCAATCCATGCTACTTTTTTTAAAAAAAAATTTATTTTGTACAATGAAAACAAATTCTATGGACAATTGTTAAAAAAAAAAGTTTTCCTTTAATGGACAATTTCCATAAAAAACGAAGTCAAACGAACACCAAAAGATCCAAAATTTCAACATTTTTCAGGTGGAAAATTATACTAATCAAACACAATTAATTAACAATTTCTAGGAAAACAATTCTAAGCAATTCAATTCTCTAAAATTCATTTTCTTTTCACTCAAAATTTATTCTTGTAATCAAACGGACCATAATAGTTTTGACGAGCATATATGTGTAATGAAAGGATGCAAAAAGGCTTGAATGGGCATTATAGTAAATTCACCTAGTATTTGGCGACGGGCAAAATGTTATGAAATAATCCGCGCCAGCGCATGTGAAGGTACTGGTTTTATCATCGTAGGCGTAACTGTAGGCGCGTGGACACGCGCTCTTAAACACCTGAGAATATGATGACGGTTTACAGGCATCAGGTGTACTGTACGCGCCGTTACAACAGTACTCCTCCTTCCCGAACGCCAAGCATGCGCTCTTGCACGCAACGTCTTCCCCGTCGGAAATTTTCACCCTGAGATCTGACGGACACACACCATTCAGATCCGTCATGCATCCCGTCGACGTACAGTTAACACCCGACCCTCCCTGGGGCAGCACCAGCATCGGCAGGTTGTACCCGTCGACGAGGCTAACGTCATAGAAATCCATGCCGGAGTCACCGTCGAGTGTGAACTCCGCCAATGTAGCTGGCGGAGCAGCACCATTCCCGGCGCATTCTATCTTCCCGGAGCCGCAATCGCCGGTCAGGCAGGAGAATTTTCCGGTTGAATCCTCGCTACAGTGTGTCCTGCCCCAGAAGCGGCCGCCCCACGACGACGGCGCGTTGATGATCCTCGATTCGCCCTTCTGGAGAGCAAAACCCGTTGTTGAAAGCTGTGCAATTCCGGCGTTCGATAATATGCCTGGCCAAACTGTGTACGCACATTTGTTTACCATTGTAAATGTAGCTGATGAGTATACTCCTGATATAACAAAGTTTGTTAGCGTAAGAAACAAAAGGTGTACGTAAATCTTTGCCATTGAATTTATACGTATGTATATGAAAAATAGGAAGTAGGAGGAGGAGGCGATGGCGATGGCGGTGGCGGTGGCGGAGGAACAAGAAATGAGAGGAAGTATGAGGTTCAATGGCAGCTTTATGTATGTCTATGTGCGTGTGTATATATAAATTTCAGGGGTTGTGTTATGGGAATGTTTGGGTTCCTGCTATCGGACTGGTGGACAAAACCGACGTCGTTTGCTTGATATTACTTGTGGTTTTCTTGAGTTAGTAAGATAGGTTAGGGTGGGTAAGCAATGTGGGGACGTTTGAATGCAAGAATGATGATTTATTCAAATGGAATTATGGAAATGACTTGCGTTTGTTCAATTCTTTCCAATAATATTTCTTAGCTCTTTGACTCCAATAAAATAATGTTTTATATACGAGGTGAAAGTAATAAAAATATGTTTATAGTGACGAGTGAAAAAATTGTAGTAGAGCATGACATAGTTTTCTTGATAACTTGTGGTGTTCTTGAGTTAGTAAGATAGGTTAGGGTGGGTAAGAAATGTGGAGGATGTTTGAACGCAAGAATGATGATTTATTCAAATGGAAATGACTTGTGGTTGTTCAATTCCTTTCAATAATGTTCTTAGCTCATCAACTCCAATAAAATAATGTTTTATAAACGAGGTGGAAGTAATACAAATATGGAAAAAATTGGAGTAGAACATGGGGACGGAGTCAATAATATTCGGTGGCGGTGCGGACGTCTTGAAATTGCATAGTAATGACAATGTAGAATAAAGGATAAAACCCATTTTTCAAAACTAAAATAAAATTGCTAGAACATAATCTAAAATAATAATTCCTAAAATGCTATATAGCTCGATTCAAAATTGCAAGAAACAATCAAGTAATAAACGTACCCGTTCTTAATTCTTTAGTCTTCACTTTGGAGTCCCGGAGGACAGTTTCGTCTGCCCTTCACCGTCGAGGTGATTTGGGATTTTCAATTTGTTCTTCTTCCACTTGGCATTGCCATTCTCTACACTTCAGAATTTAGAAATTTCAGTTGATTTCGTATGGGCTGGTTTGGGAATTATTGGGTTAACTTTGGGTAAAGTTTCTGTTTGGATCATTAACCTAGGTGGCCCATTTGAAGTGATTTCATCATTGGGGTACCCAGCCCAATATCTGCAAAAGGAAAAAATTAACAGGGCGGCCCAAAGTCGAGAGTAGAAAATCTATTGAACTCTGGCCCTTGTAGAACGTAACAAGGACTAAACGAATTCTTTTTGGGTTCATTCTTCACATATCTCAACTTCTTAGATTCATATCCTCTTTTTCCTCTATCCAGTGATTAGATATTCATCATACTTATTCCTCTTGTTGTTTAATTCAGAGTCAAGCACAACCATTGATCGAACTTGGATCAGACAATAAATGCAATGTCCTGTTTTTAGGAAACGATCCCAGGCCAAATGGCATCGCGATGTAGCTGTGTTGAAAGGAAATGAAAACTTCATTCTCGATTTTACGGAACTTTTATGAAAACCTTTCATTTGCATATTGTGTTTAGTGAAAATTGGAGAGAGAGCCACTTTTACAAGTGTCAGAGTAACTATGAATCACAATCGAAAGAAGTGGAAGAATTCATCGACCATCAAGGTCGAAGCAATTGACATTAAGGATCTAAACATGGTTTGATGGAAATACAAGTTAAATGACTGTCAATTATATGTTTCTTGATTACAAGATCTTTTGAAAATCAATTTTATGTTTCTTGATTCCATGCATTTAGCTCTTGTTTATAATTAATCAAATCACTTTTTATCTTTATATTTCGTGAGATTCATAAATACTACTAAGGGCCATACCTATGTTTTGCGGGGCCTTAGACGAATTTCAGTTTTTGAAATCTTAAATTGTAGCAAATAATCAATTTTTTATTTATTTATAAGAGTTTTATGGAACTAAATTTGTTAACTTAAAATCAACGATAAAATAGCAAAATGAAATATTCAAAAAATATATATTACAATCAAATAACAATGCGAAAATATTTTAAACGATCACTTAAATACAGCTCGTCATGCGGTCTTAGAAACAAAAATATTAATCAATTTTGAATAGTCTAATTGTTCAACCATTTCTTTTTCAATCGATAATATAGTCAATTCATTCAAGCTTTGCTATGACATTGTGATCGGAGATAAATCTTAATTAATTTCAAGTTGGAGAAACTTCTTTCTGCTGATATAAAATTCCACAAGTACAAAATCAAACCAAGATTTTTGTTTCTATTCTACAATATGGTTATAAGATATCTATGAAACCAAATTTGTTATTTAAAAAAATGTGTTCAAACAATCTATTAACAAAAGGATAAAATAAATAAAAATAATCAATAATTATCAATATTTCTAACTTAACTATAGTGCGAGAAGATTTCCTTCTATTACATGTGTATGGTAAATACACATCGTACTCATAATGAATTCAATTTCATATAAAATAGGAAATAAATTTCTTATTTGCAAAAATGATTAAATTTTACACACTTTCTCACTTTACACATTGTTCATAGACTTTAGAGAAAAAAAAATTGCTATTGCAACAACAATAATGGTATATCATCCAATGTCATAAATATTTTCATAATGTAATAGAATGAAATGAAAAAAAATTAAATTATATCATATTTAACAATATATTGTACCCAATTACCTTATAGAAGGCACAAATTCACATTAATTAATAACAGATTATAGATCTTGAAAAGAAATTCAATTACACACACAAATCAATGACCTGATTAGCAGGATACTGAGAAATGTAATTGAATTTAGAGACAAAAAATTTAGAGACAAAATTATACAGTATTCAATAAAATATATAAAATTTATCAGTCAATACAATTAAAAAAATTAGGGTTGATAAATGATCAGATCAACAAAAATGTGTGTAACGATGTATAAATATATACTGAGGAAGTGTTACATAATGGAATGAGTATTCCTAATCCAGATACTAATTTTGTGATTCACGATATCATTGATGAAGAAGCCTCATTGTTTGGAGCAACCAAATAAGGGTAAATGAGTACAAACGACAATAGATTTTTTAAATAAAAAAGGAAGCAATTTTTTTTTTTTGGGGGGCTCCCTAAAGAGCTGGGCCTGAGGCGACATCATTTTGGACCTTTCCTCAGGTCCGGCTATGATACTGCTCTATCTGTCACATAAAGATAATCATATTTCTTTTTTCATACAAATTAAGAAAATTTAGTTAATATAGTTGAAATAATAAATTTTACTATCATTCTTCCTAATATAACCATACATTAATATAATCAATATTCAAGGTAATTAAACTATTTTTGGTACTAGTCATGGTTTAATGCAATTATGCAAGAATCAATATAATTAAGGTTCCAAATTTATCCAATATTCAAGGAAATTTGTATTCACCCACCAATTACACTAAGGAAAGTTGTATTCGCCCGCCAATTTGTTTTCAATATTTTCATTGAACTTTTTAAATAACCACATCTAGTAAGATTCAACGACAAGTAAAAAAAAAAATGAATAGTTCACCACAAAATACTTCAATTGATTTGAATGTTAAGCTAGACAATACCATGACTATGCCACAACATGTGTCATCCAAAAAAAGAAAAAAGAAAATTTCACTTGCGGTGAAAAGAGAGCTATCTTCGAAAAGCTACTCCAAAAAAGCTAAGATTGGAAGTTATCAAAAAGAGTCATTTCGAAAGTTTCCAACTCTTTTTCTATATCTACAAAATCAGTTTCTCGAATTTAGCATAATGCAAATTATTTTCTTACTGCAAATTGTGTTCTACCAAATTTTTCCTCAAATCTTGTGTAAAGGGTTGGTTGCTAGAGAGTTCAATTAGATTTAGAAGGAATGAAAGATGTCCTTATTTGTCATCAAACAAATATAAGATCCTTGTCAAATGTGTTGAATGTACCAAAATCAACCTTACATAGAAGAATCAAAGAAGGATATATTCAACCGCACTCAAATCCCGTAAAATCATTTTGAAAAATGACAACAAGAAAAGAAGGTTGGAGTTTTGCTTATCAATGATTGACGAAGGTACGTGCATCTAAGCCTTTCTTTGCTTATATGCACAATAAAATTCATATTGATAAAAAATGGTTTTATATGACTAAGACGTCACAAAAGTATTATCTTTCAAAGAAGAAATAACACTATATTTTGGGACAGACGAAAAAGAAAAATATGACTATCTTTGTGGAACTAAGAGAGTACACACTTATCCACATCTTTTTTTATCTATTCATAATTTGAATTGATTATAAACAACTCTCAAACATATTTATAGAGTGTGTTTGGACGTGTTTTTAAATGCTAATAAGTTGTGAGTCTTACGGAATATGTTGATAATAAATGATTAGCTAATTGTGAATATTTCTACAAAATGTGTATAAAAAATATGTTTGATCATCTTATACAAAATTTAGGGGGTTGTTCTCTTTGCCATTTTTAAGCCGTTTTTCGTTTTCGATTTTTCAAAATACCGAAAACGCGTTCTCTTTCCTATTTTCAAAAAAAAAAAAATAAGGAGCCGTTCTCTTTACCGTTTTCAAGTCGTTTTCTGTTTTAAATTTTTCAAAACACAAAACACGCGTTTTTTCCTATTTTCGAAAATATATTTTAGGAAAAAAAAAAAAAATTGTACATAAAACTCAAAACGACAATTTGGTCATTTTTAGTGTTTTTAAACCAAGAACTCAAAAATGTTGAAAACTGGGAAAACACCCTATGAAAACTAAAAATTGGAAGAATCAACACAAACAGCGTCGTCTCGCTCCCCTCTATCACCTCCCATCTTTCCACCACCAATTGGAAAAATCAGTAAAAACAACCTTGCCTCACCACCGGATACCACCACCAAGAACCTCACCTCCCCTCTATCACCTCCAACCCTGCGATGTTCGGATTTCATCCCAGAAGAATGACAGTCACGAAGTCCGCGCAATAGGGTCTGAGTTTTGCAAATTTCGGCGTCGTCCGATCCTCCCACGATTGCGGACCACATGAGTTAGCCTCCTCTCCACCTAGTGCACCTTTCCCAACCATGGGTCAAGGCCAATTTTACATAAATGTTTCACTTCTTTATATTTGTTTGTTTGCTAACAGCGGTCCCTGCCTGAAGGTTTACTGGTTTGTTCCTGTATAAACAAAATTAATTGGGTGGATACTGAATGCAACTATTTATTTTTTTGGTACTGTACTATTTAATTGGTCAGATTAAAAACCGTTTCTCGCTATTGTTAATTGCTAGTAAGTCTGTTGTTTTAGGTCTCTGGCCAGAGTTCCAATGTGTTAAAACAAACATATAAATGCAGCAGTAATAGCATTGAAAAAGCCGTTTCTTGCTATTGTTAATCGCTATTGTGTCTTTCGTTTCCCATTGTGCTCAATTATGTGAAGCTGTTTATATGGCTTTATGTATTAGAATTTGGATGAAGATAGAATATTTTTACATCTTTTTCTGGACTATCCACTTAAGCATCAATGTCATTTTGGAATGGTATGCAGAATGTTATTTCTTAGTGTTGGCATGTATTATACAATATCCAAGTTATTTGATACGAATAAGCTATGAAGATGCTGCACTTTTAGATTAATGATTTATTTTGTTAGCTGGAGCTCTGTAATTCAAGGCCTCACGAGCTAATATTCAGAGTGTCTATCTACTGATTAATTGGGTGGAACCCGGGTATTGGATGAGCCTGTTGAATTATAAGTCAAGACTTAAATTACTTCTTGTGAGGAATGATTTAAAATATAAAAGTAATCTCTTATCAAATGTGCCAAATTATCTAAAAGGATAACTTGATTGGCTACATAAGAGACTGATGAGTATTTTTCAACTCATAACTGGATAGTGAATAGTTCAATTTTCCCTTTTCGTTTCAGCCTCCTGAGCTTAAAGTTGAAGGATGGGTTGAGATAACTTTATATCATTCGAGGAAATGGATCGTTTTCTCTTCATTTTCATTCGTTCCTCATGACTTGTTTACCTTCTATGTTATATTAGTGGAGAAAACTAAACATCAGTCACTTTCTGAAATTCTCAGATTTAGCAAGGAACCTTTGTTAGTTGCTGTAACATGCCAATCCCCAGTTCAGTTAGGTAATTCATCTCATATTGGTTTATAGATTTACGCTCATCATTTTTATAATCATTTGCTCCACGTTCGATGGAATGATGAAGACCTTACTCGCTTAAGCATCCCCTTGAAATATTGCCTTATTTATTGGACATCGATTGTTTTTTTTTTTTTAAATATTTTTTCACGTGGATTTATAGGGGGCGTGTGAATTTGACACAAGTAGGTTGATTTGGTAAATAGTTGATTGAAGATTTATACATGACAATGTGGTTGGCCATGGCGGTGTCTGTTATGCACCAAATGTAAATACTATTTCTACTGTTCAAAGAAGGTTTCACTATTAATTATGTTGTGATTGTAACATGGAATTGTTCCAGGTACCGATCCCAATGAGTTCACTTTTGCAACAGTGCTGACCTCTTGTACTGGTTTATTCGGGCTCCAAAATGGAAAGCAAATTCATTCGCTTCTAGTTAAAAGCCCATTTGTTTCCCATATATATGTTGCTAGCTCACTCCTTGACATGTATGCCAAAGCTAGAAGAATCCACGAGGCCCGATTTTAATTTTGCTCATTTTAGTTTAACTCATATAGCGTTTGGTGGCAGCGTTAGTCAGTTTCTCAAATCAGTCAACATTGTAGATGATTTGAGTTGAGTTCGTAAATTTGAATCCATATTTATCCTTGTATTTTAGTGTAACCGTATTTTACTTTTTGTTAATTTACTTTG
>CAIGRN010189669.1:0-13136 GCA_903798345.1 Fraxinus anomala
ACCATGGTGCATGTGTGCTCATCTCTGAAGGTGTTATTCTGAGACTCTTGTCTGGTTGTTGGTATGCATATAGGACCCAATGGCAGTTCTCTTAAAATCTAACTCTCAACTATGTTTTCATATTTTTACATATCTGAGTTGCTTGGAATTTTTAACTGAGTACTGAACAATTGTAGCCTTTAGAACCTTGACGTTGTCAAACGTCATCCCTAACTTGAACTTTGGATCATCCATATTAGTGGCAGGGTTAAACCAGCACTCATTCATCCTCATGGCAGATGATCCCTCACCCTCATTGTCACTGAATAAGCTCCTAAACTCATCTGAGTCATCATAGCATGCACATCAGTTTCACAAGCCTGTAAATTTGATTGACCATGATGCAAATCAATTTCACCAGCCTGCACCTCAGGTAAGTCTGCTTCAGAACCCCCATCATAACCCACACCAACCACTGCTTCAGTCCCAGTTAAAGGAACATCTATTTTCCAAACCTTTGCCTCCACTTGACCAAACATCAGTTTTACCAGGATCAGCCACATCATTTGCTTCCATGTCATCTATTTCGTCAACAATGTATAACTCATCACGTTCTAATGAATCATCATAAATCTCAACAGCATAGCACGATTGCTCCTCACCCACTACTAGTTCATCATGCACACTAAACTTTTCAATATTTACCAACTCTTCACCAGTCTCACAATCAACCACAGAAATATTTCCATCCCATGGACACTCCAATACCACAACTACAAGCAAGCAATACACTTCAGCTATCCTATTTTCACCAAGCCACTTTACTACATTCATGAAATCTGAATCTTTCACCAACTGGAATGATGCTTCACTCAATCTCTTCTTCTCCATCTTTCATGGCATTGTCAAGAAGAAATCTGTTGAAGAAATTAGGGTCGACATAGTCTATGTAAATTACTTTGCCATTCTCGTACACAAAATTTCTCACCTTTCCTAATAAAGCTCCACCATGATGTAGGCATATTCTAAAATACTTTGTATTTTCCCCTAAAAAAATGAAAACAAACAAAATCAAGCCCTAACCTTTTTAGTTCGAGCAATGCACATGTACAGAACAATCTATTTTGTGGCACATTAACTTCCAAGTTATCAAATCATGCAAAATTTTCACATTTTCAGTACTGGACAACAATCATTATGCACGGCTTGTAATCGCATTGTTTCAGTAGCAAATGGGAATTTCAGGGCGCATGCTTACCATATATAGTTAGGGAAGAGAGCCTCGAATATGGACTGCAAAATCTGATGGAAGATCATCTTCTTCTTCTTCGTGGGTTTTCACATGTTCCATAATGGATGATGGAATGGAGAGTAACTGACTTTTTTTTTCATTTTCAAAGGGAAAGTGTGTAATTCCGAAATTGCCCTTGTCTATTTGGTGGAAATTATAATTTTTTTTTATTTCTGGGGTCAACTAATGATTTTGGTGGTCAAACAGACGAAAACCGTCAATGAGGACTGTAGCTGCGATTTTTTAAAGGTTCGGTACCATTGGTGGCCCAAATGAAAGGTTTGGACAAAGCTGCAACTAACTAAAAGGTTTGGTACCTTGGCTACAATTTTTCCTTTAAATTATTATATATAGATTCATTGGATGACTGGACATTTAATAATTCAAAAGTTTTCCTCTTATTGAAAATTACTAGAAGTAGAAAAATACCTATTAATTAAGTGGGAAATCACATTTCTAAGAGCATTTGATCATGTAAGCATCAATATACACTTTATATAAATGACATACGAATACATGTTTACACATATTAACAAGATTATTCGAAGCTAAAACATAAGAATTAATCCAAAGAAAGCTAACCTCAATATATGGATGAAGCGACAAGTAAGACATAATGCATAGAATAATTACTTTAGCTAGTAATATTGTAGAAATGAAAGATAAGTGTTGGACGATTAATCAACCCTATATATTTGATAAAAGGAATGTTTTCAAATTGGAAAGATAATTGATTGACGGTTTGTTAATTTTAATATGTTATAATGATTGTTTTTGGGGAAAGTTCCAAATCCACTTTAGGGAATTTATATTATTGATTAATTTATGCTAATTAACAGATTTCAAGTTCGTCATATTGAATTCACATGTGGGTCAAATGCCCTAATTAATTTCTTGTCTAGCTATTAATTAAGTTAGATAAAATAATATTTACTTAATATAAAAAAAATGAATGTTTTCTATGAAGAGTCTAGGTTTTAATTATCATAAAAACACAAGTTATAAAAATAATGAGCACGAAATAAATAGATATATCATATAATTTATTTCAACTTCAATATAATTATACGCTTAATATAGTTTACACTCCAAGGTACATGTCAATGCAAGATACAATCAATCCCACTAACATAAGATTATGAATTGCGTACTGAGTAAAATATTAGGACAATCATAAACATTCATCACATAAAGCACATGCATCGTTACACTAGTTCATAGCGGATAGCGCTATTAATGACCATGCAGTCTAATCTTGATTCTAGTAAGAGTCGTTAGGGAATAGTCCAATCTCATAGCCATGACCTCGTTGCAACTCTTACTTATCTTCTAAGGGTGCATGTGACACGCACCTCGTGAGAATTTTTGTCTCGGTACTAATTCAGGGTTAATACACATCCTTATTAGCACTATCACCATAGAGATGAGCACAAATAAAATAATGCTATTACAAGTCACAGTGCAAATTGAACTTTTTTCATGGGATCTCCAATCACAAATGTTAGGTTACTCCCGGAGGTGACTCCCTTATGGGTTTAAGTCCTTTCCCTTGATGATTTATTTTATGTCCATCTCGGACTACATTTGAATACGTCCCTTTTGGACAATAAATTGGTATAATATTATATGCAATCTCTTATTCTCCACCTGCACATTTGCAAAGTCACCTAAGATTTTTTTCAAATTGTCAATATCACATATTTAATTATAATAAGATAACTTCATGAAATTCCTAATATTGAATCTAGAAAAATGTTTGGATAGATGCATCCATTGAACTCTTGCATTTCACCTACGATCTTTAATTTCATTTTGAACACTTTTCAAAAGCTACATTTACAATATAATCTTATATCTATTTGAAATTTTAAATGCCCCCACATTCCAAAGATATCAAGCTTGAGGAGCTCTTTTGAAAATTTCCAAGTCTACAAATACTTCTAAACACTTTTGCAAAATATTAGCATCACAATAAATAAGAATAACTTAGATAGACTTAAATATAATGTGTGGCATTTCGATATTCATCCAACTTCTTTTCAAGTACCGACAAAAAGTTGAAAATCTCTATAAAATAGTTTAGCACCTCCACATTCCAAAGATTTTAAACACAAGAACATAGTTTTTAATTTTTGCATTTCTGAGAATTCCTCACACTTTAAATATATCCTCCTTTTTAAATCAATAAACTTCCTTAATTGCTTATCTTAAGAAATAGTAACTATTTGAAGACAATTTATATTTCCTCAATCTGCAGCATAATTTATATTTAAGTTGGCTGTCTTCCTAGAACTTTTAAACTTTTGGTTCAAATTCAAATATTACTACTAGTAATATTTTCGTTGAGCATCAAACATATATCACACGTATATAGAAGCATACAAAATCTGCATGCAATTATCATTTCAGAAAGACATATTAGTATTAATAACCATTATGTGCATATAAGGACCAACAACATTTTAGATAGGCCAAAATTTCCTGAACCCTAAGAAATTATTTATCCATGCATATAACTCCAAAAGAACCTATTTTTCTCATGAACCAGAGCACCTAAATTGATGTAAAAACATAAATTAAGCTTTTAGAAAGAAATAGGAAAATAATTTTTATTTACTTATTTCTAAAGGGACCATCTCAACATGCTCGACAATGGCCTAAATGCACCATCACCTCCAGGCTACATTTGCTTCACTTTGTATTTAAGAAGTGGGCAAACATTCTGCGACCTTTTCTAGATTATTAGAGTTCCATACATTTGCCTTCGCTTTTGAAGTTCAAGGTGTCGATATGATCACTTTAGGGTGTCAAAAATAATGTATATGAATTCTAGTAATTATGATCATAGAGCTGTTACACTGCAGAAAACACTTATCCTCAAAGAAATAACATTTACAAACATATTTATAACAAAGATAGAGAGAGTGTAAAATGCAATTTGCCCAAGGTTAATTGTGGATCCCAAGATCCATGCCTTTCATAGGTCACGGACATAAAGATCCAACAACTAACACCCTCAATTATTTTCCTACCGGCAGCCTTTCCATTTATGAGAATGCAGAATACAACCAATTATTATTATTATTATTATTTTGACGAATTTATATTCAAATGAAAGCAAAAATTTACCTCTAGTATGATCAATCAGCTATATAAAATATCTCTATTGATATACACAAAATCTCAAGATTTTGGCGTATAGCACATTAAACAAGTAATTAATTAAGCGAGAATTTTTTTAATTGTCATATCTACATTTATATATAATCGAGAATTGCAGTGGTTGGAGGATTCTATGGCAAATCTTGTTTCTTCACAAGTTATTTGAGCAAAACTTAGTGCTCTATATCTCTTTTGATATTCCATAACTAAAGAAGGACAATCAATGGGATTAAGTTTAGACAATAGGTTGAACGATGAATCAATTGGAAAAATGTAACAAACCCATTTCTTCAACGGGTCAATTAATGGTCCAACATTCATGGTTTCAGTTTCAACATTTGTGGGATTTCAATTCAGCATTCATGAAGTTTCAATTTCACCATTAATTGGAGGGTAACTGTAGCCATGGCTTGATGGGAGCTTGGCTATATATAGAGAGAGGTTTGGTCCCTAAGCTCAAACACCGAAAATACATATCATACACAATCATTTTAGAAGTGTTGAGAGCTTAAAAGTGCCCAATCTCAATGAAACTAGAGCTTCTGGAGTATTATCAATGATATGGATCCAATCCATGAGTTTTCGATTTTCTCGATCCAAATTGTTTCCTCATAATTGTTTTGGATCAATATTCATTCTTATGGAAACTGTCCAAAACAATTATGCGGAAATAACTTGGATCAAGAAAATCGAAAATCCATGGATCGGGTGCATACTTCGGCCATTGATATTTTAGAGGCTTTCGTTTTGTTCCAGGCATTAACACTTTTGAAAATGATGGTCTATGATATTTATTTTATGTGTTTGAGCTTAGGAACCAAACCCCTTTATATATAACCAAGCTTCCATCAAGCCATGGCTACTATTACTTTCCAATATGTGGCTCTATGAATGCTAAATATAAATGTTAAAAATTGAAACCATGAATGTTACAATCAATTGTCCGTTGAAGAAACAAGAATAAATGGATCAATTACATTCTCCCACTCGGTCCATATATTCAACCTAATGTATCAACTTAATCTCACTGATTGTCCTTCTTAAGAAACAAACACGTGAATCATAGTGATAAGTCCTCTAATAATGAGTATTACCTTCCATTCATTACGATGTATTTAGTTCTTCAAGAATTATTCTTTATGTGGTAACAATACTTAATGAAAAACCCTATGTCTTATTCTTGGTCCCATATAGATGTATTTTCTCAAATAAACAAGGTACACATGAATATGAGAAAACATCACAATAGTTAGAGTTTTATATCAGGGTTTAGAGTTATGGATTCTATTTCTAGGCTATTAAGAATTTGCTGCGACAATTTGGCTGGTGTCTTCATGGCTAAGAATAACAAAAGTGGTAGTCGAAGTAAACATATCGATATTAAGTATTTAGCCAAAAGAAAACTATTTAAGAAAAAATAATGGTCATTGAGCACGTAAACACTGAATTGATGATCGCTAATCCTTTGACTAAAGACATGCCACCATTGAAATTCAAGGATAGTAGAGAAAATGGGACTTGGTTTCAATATGTAATGGTGAAATTTGTAGATCTGCAGGTAAATTACAAGAGTTGAAGAATGCATCTTTTCGAACATGTTACTAGAAATCAATTTTAAAATTTCATGTATTTATATATGTTATGATTAAATATTTGACATTGATATTTTACAAATCTTTTGAAAGACTTTTCATATATGCAGATTGTAGGCAGAGAATAAGAGCTTGTAAATTTTTACAAATTTATTGTCCAAGATTGACGTGAATAGATATAGTCCTAGATTGTAACGACCCGACCTTGCGTCGAAATCGTTATCATATCATACGTACTGTCGCTTTAGGAGAGTCTAGGCCCATCTTACCCTTCACGGCTTTTTAACGCGCCCCTTAAGTCTTTCATATGATGGAGGTCTTGGGTTCGAATCTTGGGGAATGAGTCAAAAAGCCGTGAAGGGTAAGATGAACATAGGCTCTCCCAAAGCGGACAGTATGTATGATATGATATGATAACGATTCCGGCCCAAGGTAGGGTCGTTACAATAAAACACGCGTTTTTTTTTATTTGGTAATTAATAATAATACACGTGTTTGTAAAAATTCATTTCACACTTAAACAAGGCAACAACTGACACATTGATAGCACAAAACCACAATTACCATGTACTATCATAGCATTTTTCCTGTACCTCTATCATAATTGCCTTGTATCTAAGGAAGTTTTCCAAAATATATTATATAATATATAATTCAAACTTCTTTTTTCCATTTCAACTAAAAGATACGTGCTGGGTTGGGGAGATTTTCAAATCCATTTTAACTTTTAATTACAAGTTAAGGTAATATCTTTCGACCTCAATAACATAAACATAACTTATTTGAAATAATTCTTTCTTGAGTCTAATGTGCATGATTGATTGTGATCTATCCAATGAGCCCAATATCCATATACTTATCATTGCTCTATCAATATCTAAATATTTGACTCATATAAAAATAAATTAATATATGCACACACTTTAGTCCCTAATTTTCCAAAGCATTAAAAAGCATAAAGAATAATAAATTCTATTCTATGAATATTTTAGGGCTTTACAATCTCTCCTCCTTAAATATTTTAGTCCTCGAAAATTATCTTGGCATTACTAATGCATGTGGGTAGTTGGTTGGTAACATATCCTAAAATTAGTATTAAATCAACCGTTACATATCAATACAAAGTCTAACAATTTATACATATATTATTATAATACATATTATGAATTTTGCGAGGAAACAAACGTTTGTATCTTAAAAGATTTTAAAAATAGGCAATTTAAAAGATTTAAAATATACAAAAAATTCTAATAAATTCATCATCTTACCCCTTTTACATACCTTAGAGCTGTTGGAAGGTGGTCCATTGGTGGTTGTTGAGTGCCAAAGATCTTGAGTTTCAATCGCCACAATTTAAAAAAATTAAAAATTAAACAGCGCTGCATGTAAATATGTATAAAATTACATAACTATAATTTACTAAATTTTATGTAGAGAAAGTTTCAAATTCGTATTTATTTACTCTCTTAAAAATAAAGACTCTTCCCAATAACACAATATATTCATACATGTTTGGATATATCTCAAATTCCAAAGCAAATCATAGAATTCAATTCTGTGCATAATTGAGTAATTTCAACAGTAACGTGTACACATAAAGTGCAATTTTAGTGTTTTAGTCCAGCAAAGCATATCATCAATATTTATTCCTACTTTGGAGCTCTTAGTTCAAATAGATGACAATCATCCCTCAAATCAAGTGAGACATGCACGTAGCCAATTTATAATTTAAATATTAGGAACATAATTGGTATGCAAATAATTTACAAAATTGACACAAATGGCAGACAAGCGGAAATTTTCAATTTTCCTGGCATACTTAATACAATGGTTCCACACACAATCTTTCCTCTAATTAGGGTATAATTTCAGTTAACTACCTAATTATGTCAAATTTTGCCAACGTTGTCTAGAATTAATAACAAGCAGGATATTAATTTTATAGGAGGAACCCAAAAACCGATTTCATTTTATATCGCAGCCTGCAAACAAGATATTGGTTTCATAATAACATATACCATAGGTCATAATCAAGTAAATTGTCTAATTCCTTGAGAAGGAAAAATGGTTCATGAATAAGCACAACTAACATTATTGTTGGAATCAAAATCTTAAATCACATTTCAAACTTTAAGTAACAGCAAATTTTGTTTTTCTTTTTTAATACTTAAGTGGACTGTTGGAAAGATAAAGAAAACAACAAGAGAGCCGAACAAATATGAACATGGCAAAATAATACTTAGGGTTGTTTAAAGATAAAAAAAAATATTAAAAATTAATAGGTGTAATAAATACTTATTTATTTATCCGTTTCTTTGAGTAACGTTTGTTTTAAAATAATAAGAATATTTTTTGAAGAAGATATATGAATTTAGGATGGTGTCAATTTAAAGATCTTAAAAATATGAAAGATTTTTGGCACTCAATGACCACCAACCGACCACCCTCCGACGACTCTAAGGTACGTAAAAGAGTAAGACGATGAATTTATTCACACATTTTATATAATTTACATTTTTAAATTACCTACTTTTAAATTTTAAGACATGCATGTTGTTCCTCGCTAAAATCATAATAGGTGTTACGATGGTATAAGTATAATACGGTAGACTTAGTACTGGTATGTGATGAGTGAATTAATACTAATTTTAGGATATGGCGCCACCAACCCACACAAATTTGATGTGTGTTGTTGCAAGTGGTACAAGATTTGAGAAGGCAGAATCAAGTGCCTCCACCACAAAATGTCCCCACCATCCCAAGAGGCATCACTGTTTGTACATGGAGCCATTTCAGCGGGTAAGCAATTTCGTAGGTACAAGCCTCCTACTTTCGACTGTGGTTCCGACCCGCTGACTTGCCCAATTGGTACCAGAATTCAACTTAAATCTCACATATGATGGAGGTCTTGTGTTCGAATCATGGAGGACGTGTCGAAAGCCGTGAGGAAAAAGATGGGCCTAGTCCTTTTCAAAGCGGACAGTACGTATGATATGATGACGATTTCGACACAAGGTCGGGTCGTTACAAAAAAGATGCATTTTTTGTAACGACCCGACCTTGCGTTGGAGTTATTATCATATCATACACGCTTTGGAAGAGTCTATGTCCATATTACCCCTCACGGCTTTCTAACGCGTCTCCCAAGATTCGAACCTAAGACATGCATCATATGGGAGAATTAAGTTGAATCTTGATATCAATTAAGCAAGTGGGTTCGAATCTTGGGGGACTCGTCAGAAAGCCGTGAGGGGTAAGATGGGCTAGACTCTCCCAAAATAGACAGTATGTATGATATGATAGGATTGTTAATTATTTTTTTTGTAACGACCTTGCGCCGGAATCGTTATCATATCATACGTACTGTCCGCTTTGAGAGAGCCTAAGCACATTTTACCCCTCACGACTTTCTGACGCGCCCCCCAAAATTCGAACCCCAGACCTCCATCATATGAGATATTTAAGTTGAATTCTGGTACCAACAATTGGGCAAGTTGTCCAATTGGTACCAAAATTCATCTTAAGTTTCCCATATGATGGAGGTCTTGGGTTCGAATCCTGATAGGCGCGTCAGAAAGCTGTGAGGGGCCTAATTAGTATCAGGATTCAACTTAAATCTTCCATATGATGGAGGTCTTAGGTTCGAATCCTGGGGGACGCGTCATAAAACCGTAAAGAGTAAGATGGACCTAGGCCCTCCCAAAACGAACAGTATGAATGATATGATAACGGCTCAGGCGCAAGGTCGAATCGTTAAAAAAAAAAGGACTATTTCTCGATTTGTGCGTGTGTGTTCCATATTAAAATTTGCTTTGATTGGTAGAAAATTGGTAGACTTTGTCAAACGATCAACCACTACCCAAATAGTATTGTGACCTCTTGCTGATCTCGAAAAACCCACTGCAAAGTCCATCGCTATGTGTTCCAATTTCCATTTTGAAACATCCAACGGTTTCAACAGTCCTGATAGCCTTTGATGATCTACCTTGACCTATTGGCAGACAATACATTTCTCTAGAAACAGACCAATCTCTCTCTTCATATTTCTCCACCAAAATGTATCTCGGAGATCTCGATACATTTTCGTACTGCAAGGATGTGCAGCATACAGGGTGGAATGAGCCTCTTCCAATATCTCGTTTATTATACTATCATCTTTAGGTACCCACAACCTTCCTCTAAAAGTTAGCGCGTTATCTGTAGATACTTCATACCCTATACATTTGTTTGAACCAACAGCAGCCTTAATTTTCTATAAGAATGGATCATCATCTTGTGCTTCTTTGATTTGATCCCAAAGAATAAGTTGAATCATAAATATTTTTATTCTTACTATAGTCTGAGTTGGCTGCGTGATGACTTCCAATCTCAATTTTTCAAAGGCCTTTATCAAGTGTTCCTGCACCGTGTGTAAAACTGCTAACTGCGATCCTATCTTCCTACTTATGGCATTTGCGACTACGTTTGCCTTACCTGGATGATAAAGAATTGTATAGTTGTAATCTTTTACTAACTCCAACCATCTCCTCTGTCTCATATTCAATTCCTTCTATGTAAAGAAGTATTTAAGACTCATGTTCCGTATAGATTTCACACTTCACTCCATACAGATAATGATGCCATATTCTTAAAGCGTGAACTACCGTTGCAAGTTCCAAGTCGTGCGTAGGATAATTCTGTTCATACTGTTTCAATTGTCTCGGGGGATAAGCAATCACATTTCCATGTTATATCAAAACACATCCCAAACCCTACTTGAAAGCGTCACTATAAATTACAAACCCATCCGAACCTTTAGGTATCGTCAACCCAGGATTCGAACCCAAGACCTCCATCATATGGGAGACTCAAGTTGAATCCTGGTAAGTTAACCAGGATTCAACTTGAGTCTCCCATATGATGGAGGTTTTGGGTTCAAATCTTAGGGGATGTGTCAAAAGCCGTGAAGGGTAAAATGGGTCTAAACCCTCCCAAAGTGGACAGTACGTATGATAACGACTCCGGGCGCAAGGTTGGGTCGTTACAAAAAATGCGCATTTTTTTGTAACAACCCGACCGTGCGTCGGAATCGTTATCATATCATACGTACTGTCCGCTTTGGGAGAGTTTATGCCATCTTACCCCTCACGACTTTCTGACGCGTCCCCCATGATTCCATCATATGGGAGATTTAAGTTGAATCCTGATACCAATTGAGTTTTATAATGACCCGACCTTGCGCCGGAGCCATTATCATATCATACGTATTGTCCGCTTTATGAGGGCTAAGCCCATCTTACCACTCACGACTTTCGACGCGTCTCCCAAGATTCGAATTCAAGACCTCCATCATATGGGAGACTTAAGTTGAATCCTGATACCAATTGGGTAAGTTGTCCAATTAGTACCAGGATTCAACTTAAGTTTCTCATATGATGAAAGTCTTATGTTCGAATCTTGGAGGACGCATCAGAAAGCCGTGAGGGGTATGATGGGTTTAGACTGCTAAAGCGGACAGTACGTATGATATGATAACGGTTCTGACACAAGAGCAGGTCGTTACAAAAAAATGAGCATTTTTTTTATTTAATTCATAATATTCTTAATTTTAAAAAATATATATTATATTACTTTTTTTCTCTACGTCATGAACTTCAATGCACACAAAATTTTTACTCAAAATACATACATTAATTAAGCAATTAATTTAATATTATATACATGGAAGGCATAAACTCATTGTAAATATGTAAGACAATTAAACATATATTATTTTAAAATTCAATATTTAATTGGATATAGCAAAGATTATCTAAACTTTACAAAACATGTTCTCGAGACATATAATATCAAATCCTATATAAGTAAAATAATACAATCCTATTTTACATTATATTTGGAAACAAATTCACATACAATTCTATTTCTAGGTATATTCATTAATCAACCTATAAAGGCCAATTAACGTAAATAAATATATGATACCACATATTATATACATGAGTGATAAAAGTTTCTTTTTTTTTTTTTTTTACGTGCACTGTTCACATATTTCTTATTTCTTTAAAAAAATCACTTTCACTGTTCACGATGAACAGTGACACACGTGAACAGTGACGTGATGTCACTTACACTTCGTAATCCTACAATGATTGATGAAAAAAGTTCTATATATATATTTTTTAAAGAAAGTAATAATCTCACGTTCCACAACCTTTTTCTTTGATGCCGTGTGTATATATGCGTGTTTGATTTAGTAAAATATATCATAAATCTTTTATTCTCAACTTGGAGCACTTATTTTAAGGTAAACAATATTAATTCCTTAAAAAACGTGAGATATACATGTAAACAACTTAAAACTTCTATCAAATCATATAGTCACACAGTTTTCCATGTAATTGGCTCAAGTTACTCACGTTTATAACTTTTTTTTTCCTTTTTTTGTTATACAAAATTCTCATTTAATTAAAATCAACTAACAACTTACCATCAACATATGCTACACGTGTCACTCAATTAAATAAAAATTTTAAGACAATAACTTTTGACCTCGATAACTTGGGTCTCGCTTATTCGAATTAACTTTTTCTCGAGTCTAATATGCAAGATTAATTACGATCTATCCAACGAGCTCAATATCCATATACTTTTATTCGCTTAATCAATATCTAAATATTTGATCCATATAAAAATAAATTAATATATATATACACACTTTAGTTCCTAATTTTCCAAAGCATTAAAAAGCATATAGAATAAATAATTCTATTCTATGAAAATTTTCGGGACTTTACAATTTCTCCTCGAAAATTACCTTGGCTAATCGAATTTATGTGGGTAGTTGGTGACATATCCTAAAATTAGTATTAAATCAACCGTTACATAGCAGTACAAAGTCTAACAAGTTATGCATATATTATAATAATACATATTATGAATTTTGTGAGGAAACAAACGTTCATTTCTTAAAAGATTTTAAAAATAGGTAATTTAAAAGATTTAAACTATACAAAAAGTTCTAATAAATTCATCATCTTACCCCTTTTACGTACTTTAGAGTCGTCGGAAGATGGTCATTGGGTGCCAAAGATCTCGAGTTTCGATCGCCACACACACACACACACACACAC
>CAIGRN010189691.1:0-13327 GCA_903798345.1 Fraxinus anomala
ACATCATTTAAATGTGGTGGTTTTGCAATGGGCATATCTACCAATCATGTCATGTTTGATGGGATAAGCTTCAAAAATTTCTTAGAAAACCTTGCTTCCCAAGCTTTTGATGACAAACCCTTGGCTATCGTCCCGTTCAACGACCGTGGCCTCCTTGCCGCCAGATCTCCGCCCCGCGTCACGTTCCCCCACCCAGAATTGCTCAAGCTCGAGCTTCCGATCAGCGAAGACTCAATCCCTCCAGTGTTTGATTCTCAACAGGAGCATCTTGATTTCAAAATCTTTAACCTAAACTCTGATAACATAAGTTACTTGAAGGAGAAGGCAAAGATCAATGGTCCCAATGAAAGCACAAAGATCACCAGCTTCAATGTAGTCACAGCCCTTATCTGGCGGTGCAAGGCCTTGTCATCAGGTAATAATAGTCAAAGGTTATCTACTGTGCTTTATGCAGTTGATATTAGGTCAAGACTGAAGCCACAATTGCCATTTTCCTACTGCGGGAACGCGGTACTAAGTGCTTACGCGTCGTCAGTCTGCTCGAAACTCGAGGGTGAGCCCTTCTCGAAGATCGTGGACATGGTATCTGAAGGGGCTGGCAGAATCACTGATGAATATGCAAGATCTGTAATAGATTGGGGAGAGATCTATAAAGGGTTTCCCAATGGTGAGTTTCTGATATCTTCTTGGTGGAAATTAGGGTTATCTGAAGTGGAGTATCCATGGGGGAAACCGAAGTACAGTTCTCCAGTGGTGTGCCACAGAAAAGACGTCATTTTATTGTTTCCTGACATTAATAATGGATCAAACAACAAAAATGGGAATGGAGTTAATACCTTAGTTGCATTGCCTCCTAAGGAGATGGAGAAATTCCAAACCCTCTTTCACAAGTTCTTGGCATCAGAATAATTAATTAATGGATAAATATCATCTACGAATTAAGCCGTTTGGAATATTTATGTAACTAAGGATGCATATAAGTAACTAAGGATGCATAGAATTCAAAGGGTATGAGAATATGGATGCATATATCATATATGATTACAAATTGTTGTATGTGAAAGTAGAATTTTATAAGCCATTGGACTTAATAATTTGGAGTGAGAATGTAATGATGGTGCATGAATGCTTTGATTCATGAATTTGAAGCAAATGCATTATGTTGTATACAAGAATGTATATCTAATTAGAATAATGCATTAGCATATGGTTTGTTGATTTTTTGCTTTCTTCTTTCTAAGCAAATCCTTGGCGCTACTATATTTTAATTTCTTTCAAGTCTATGGTACACCATTTAAAAATGAATAATACTATCTAATAGCAGTAGTGCTAGAACACCAATTTACAAGACTATACTTTATAAGTTCAATTAAATGAGTTATATGACTTTTCATTTAAATGAATCTATTATTTAATATCATGCAATTATCACTTTAATGGTACTTAACACCAATGGTGATGAATATCATTACTCTGTAAAAATTTGGCTCTGCATTTATTTGTTGAATTCCTACTACAAAAAACCCATATAAAAAAAAGTTACACAATATCGACCAAAACATGTGTAAAGCGAGATTTGATAGCAACACAACTCAATTTTCTTCTCAATAAGCGGAACCATGGCCCGTGAAACCATAAAGAGATCAAGAAACTCATTTAAAAAAAGTGAAGCGAATAACACGAGAGATTTCACAAGGAAAGCTCAAAAGGAGCAGTCAAGATAACGTTTTCAAAGAGAGAGCATGAGAGAGTGAATCAATGTTAGGCTAGGGTTTCATCTTATTAATATGAGGAACCCAAACCATTGATCAAAAGACGATCCAAGGGTCAAGTTTCACCCATCTAGCTATTTGAGCGACACTAAAACTTGTTAACACCTCTAAAATGGCAATTCTTCATTTGACCGGGTCAATGAACCAATACATTATGGAATCACTTGGGCCTAAATTAGCTCTTCAATTATAGGTCAAAGCCCTTGTAAGTTGTACGTCCACTAAGTCACAGCATTGCCCATTAAAGTTTATCTGGCAAACTTAACACACATTCATCTTAACGCCAAGAAACCTTTGTACTGAAAAACTAAATCTCACTGTGTCCCTTCTTTGGCATCTTGCTCTTTCCTAGAAATAAGAGTAAAAAAGTTATATGTATAGCATATTGACTATGAGAATGTACAGCCACATCACCATCCAAAACACACACTTCATTTTGGAAGACCTTTAAGCTACAAATTAAGACTCCTTAATTGCTTTTGTTGCAGCAATATACTCGTACTCAATAGTGGATAGTGCAATTATGTGGTGTAATTGAAACTTCCATGTAGTGAAAAAATAGACCTATTAAGAAATTACTTACACCAAGTTAGTTAAATATGCAATTGATATTTGCAAATTAATCAATGTAAATCAAGAGTAAAACTTTCCTATCTAATTCCAATGGATTGGCACAAAGAAGTGAATGAATCGAGGCTCGGATCAAGAACCCAAAATCACACAACACCACCAGAAACTACGCCCGGAACAGTCGAACGGGGATAGAAACTGAGAGCAGGCAAGGGGTAAAAATGCACGGGACAAAGTGTTAAAACATCAAGCTCAATTTGTGGAAAATCAGCAGCAAATGAAGAACCAACATCAACCAATTTATGTGAATCAGCAAGAAAAAGGTCACAATTTGGAAGACATTAGCATGAATGATGACAGGGGATAGAAGGATTCAGTTAATAGAGCAAATATGACCACATTTACGTTAGAATATTTATAGTTATTTGTAACCAACTGTTTTTATTTTGTATAGAAAATTAGCATAAATTTTCTTCTTCTGGATGCTTCTCATTGTATGTATATATATATATATCCCTTATTGCTGTATAGATTAAACAGGTTGAGAATTATTTTCTAATGGAATCATTGCTTCCTTCATCTTTGTGTATTGTTCTATAGTTTTTTTATTTGGTTAAAATATTTTATATGGTATCAGAGTCATGGAAATGGCTAACGTTCATAACACTACAATAGAATCAACAAATTCAAATCCAAATTTGAATCAAAATGACGGCCAAAATCCCAATACAAATCCAGCACCGAACAATCATTCTATTCCAAATCCTAATGATCCCTCTAGTCCTTATTACATTGGTGGCAGTGATAGTTCTGGAGCAATCCTGGTTACTCATGTACTTGACAACACCAATTATTATGCTTGGGAAAGATCTATGACGAGAGCTGTTCGAATAAAAAAACAAACTAGGCTTCACTGATGGGAGCCTATCTTAGCCAGCAGATCCCAATAGCCCCTTGATGGAGTATTGGCTTCGGTGCAATGACATAGTGATTATTTGGTTACAAAACACAATATCCATTGATGTGAAGTCCTGCACACTATATGTATGCCGACACAACTCGAGAACTTTGGCTGGACTTAGAGCATCAACTAGCTCAGCAAAATACCCTACGGATTTATGAGGTAAAACAGACCATTGCTACCTTAATGCAAAATTAGGATGCTATAAGTGCCAACTTCTCAAAATACAAAACTCTTCTTGATGAATTAATGAACTGTGAATCAATTCCTAATTATACATGTGGAGGACTTAAACCTGCTATTGAGAATCAACAAAGAAATTGGGTAATAAAATTTTTGATGGGGCTGAATGATTCATACAAAGCAATCAAAGCTCAAATTCTGTTAATTAAGCCATTTCCTACTCTCAATGAGGTGTATTCTTTAACTCAACAAGAGAATATGAGACATATTTCAGTAGATTTCTCCATGCCTGATTCGATGGCACTAGCCACCAGATGAATGTTTAGTGATGGAATGAAGCAGAGTGGAACAACGCAAATTAAGTATTATTGTACCTTCTGCAAGGTACCTGGACATTCAATAAAAAGATGCTTCAAGGCTAATCCCAACAAACCAATTTGCAGCCACTGCCATATGCCAGGACATTATGTGGACAAATGTTTCAAAATCCATAGATACCTTCCTAGACATAAGCTACATAGAAAAGAAAACTTTTCAGCCAATCAGGTAACCAAGTGACATTCACAAAATAGGAAAATCCATAGATACCCTCTTGTTGAATCCTGGAAATGGTAACCAAGTGACATTCACTCAAGAGCAGCAAGCACAACTTCTAGCTTTGCTCAGGTCACAAAACATTCAATGCCTCACTGCATCAACCCCTGCAGACCCACTTCCAAAACATTCTGGTATCTCTCATTACCTATGTGCATGTGGGAACAAATTAGCAAGAATCGTGATGTACCATGGATAATAGACACATGAGCAACATACCACTGTTGCACTTCCTTCTTCAGTTCCATTCAAGCCAAAGTAACCTAATCAGTCCTTCTTCCAAATGGTGATTTAGTTAAGGTCACACACATAGGGACTGTACAAATCACATAAAACTTAATTTTGCAAAACATACTTTGTGTTCCATCATTCTCTTTTAACCTGATATCTACTAGGAAGTTAACTCAAATGTCGTCTTATATTTTTTCCTGAAAATTGCTTTGTGTAGGACCTTTTGACTTGAAAAATGACTGGAATGCGTGAAGTGAGGCTAGATTTATACCATCTATTGTAATGCCAAGTCTCTCCTACATCCTTAACAAAAGCCACTTCCCTTATTTCAGATAAAACCTCTATGTTAGTTGCTATTTCTACCAGGACCGAGAAGTTCGATCTCTGGCACACTATAGACTGGGACATCCATCTCATTCTAGATTAGACTTAATAGGTGTTAATGATGTTCCTAAGTCTGCAATCGAACCATGCTATGTATGTCCTATGCCCAAAATGCATAAGTTACCATTTTCTATCAGTCACCATAAATTGAAAAAAAAAAACTTTGACATCATACATTGTGATATTTTGGGTCTTTGTAGTGAGACTAGCTATGATGGATCCAGATATTTTCTTTCAATAGTGAATGATTTTAGTAGATACACGTGGGCTTATATGTTGAGAAATAAATCAGATGCCACTGCTGCTTTGCAAGATTTTTGTGCCTTAATAAACACTCAATTTCAATCACAAATAAAGATTATTAGGATTGATAATGGAGGAGAATTTGAGATGAAATAGTATTACCATAAAAAGGGAATCATCCATCAAAAAACATGTGTTGAAACACCACAGCAGAATGCAATAGTTGAAAGAAAACACGAGCACATTTTTAATGTTGCTGGAGCTCTAAGGTTTCCAAGTGGCATTCCAATGGAGTACTGGAATGATTGTATTCTCACTGCTGTATACCTTATTAACAGGACACCTTCACCCTTGTTAAACAATAAAACACTTTTTGAAATTTTTTTCAAACACAAACCAGACTATACACGCCTTAAGGTTTTTGGATGTCTTGTTTTTGCATCAACTTTGGCTAATCACAAAGGGAGGTTTGAATCAAGAGCCAAAAAATGCATATTTCTGGGTTATCCTTTTGGAATAAAAGGATATAAACTCCTTGATCTTGAAACTAAAAGTGTGTTCATTTCAAGAAATGTAGTGTTCTATAAAGACATTTTTCCTTACAAAAGCAACGGTATATCTAAGGAAACAAAGCCACTACATCCTAATCCCGTCAGTACAGATTTTCATGTCACATCCCTTCTACAACTATTTTTAACGAGGTAGAGGCAACAAAGTCAGAAACCAATTGTACAAACTTCAGTCGAATCCATGAGACAGATGATCACTCTGCAAGATCACCTTTACCAGATTCTCAAGAACAATAATCAGAATCAAACCACAATACCATAGATGACCATCATTTACTTCGTAGGTCTTCAAGAACCAAGAAGAGCCCTGCTTACCTAGAGGATTACATATGCAAGCAAACCTTACTTTATCCATCACAGAAGTTGGAAAAGCAAAGGGACCTCACCATTCCAGGTAACGCTTTTCTTCTCAATGACACCTTATCATACCATAGACTTTCTAATAAACACAAAACTTTTGTTGCATCTATATCCTTACACGCTGAACCTGAAACACACCAAGAGGCTCTTTCCTCACCTGAATGGTGTGAAGTAATGAATGTTGAAATTGTCGCTCTTGAAATGAATAACACTTGGACTATAAGAAAGAAGCCTATTGGATGTAAGTGGTGTATAAAGTAAAGTATAAGGCTGATGAGAGTATGGAGAGATACAAGGCCAGACTTGTGGCAAAGGGATATACACAGCAAGAAAGCCTAGGTTATCATGAAACATTTTTGCATGTAGCCAAAATGGTGACTGTTAGAACTTTACTTGCAATAGCAGCCATGAAATGATAGCATTTACATCAATTTGATGTGACTAATGCATTCTTGCATGGTGATTTAAACGAGGAAGTGTATATGAAGATGCCTCTTGGACACCCTAATGTAGATAATTCAAAGGTATGTAGGCTAATCAAAAGTTTGTATGGGTTTAAGCAAGCACCTAGGCAATGGTATTCCAAGCTTTCAGCTGTTATCATTGAATATCATCCACTCAATCAAAAGTTGATTACAGCCTATTCACAAAGTCTACTGAAAATTCCTTTATTGGTTTTCTTGTTTATGTGGATGATATAATTGTGACAAGTAATAGTATGGACAACATTGATTTCCTCAAGATTTTACTTGACAAGAGATTCAAGATCAAGGACTTGGGAACATTGAAATACTTCTTGGGAATAGAAGTAGCAAGGTCTGAGATGGGGATCTATATTTGTCAATGAAAGTTTGCTTCAGACACAGTATCTGAATCAGGAAAAATAGGATGTACACCAGCCAAAGTGCCTTTAGATCAAAATGTGAAGACTCTAAAACTGATGGAAAGGCCCTTCCTGATCCTACAGTTTATAGAAGACTTGTTGGTAGATTGCTATACCTAACCATCAGCAAGCCCGATCTTTCATATTAAATCCAACTATTGAGTCAATTTATCAATACTCCTCGTATTTTCCACTTGAATGTTGTTCACAAGGTGTTAAGATACATAAAGAGAGCTCCAGGACAGGGACTGTTGTTTCCTGATAATTCGAAACTACAACTTAATGCTTATAGTGATTCAGATTGAGAAGCATGTCCAGATACATGAAGAAGTGTCACGGGATATTGTGTTCTTATTGGATCTTCTCTAGTATCCTGGAAATCCAAGAAGTATGATACAATATCTAGGTCTTCAGCAAAGGCAGAGTGCAAGGCAATGTCAAACGTGTGTTGTGAGTTAACCTGGCTCAGATATCTTCTTCAGGACTTAAAAATTGACCATCCACGAGCTGTCAATTTATTTTGTGATAACAAATCAGCTTTTTACATTGAAGCAAATTCGGTTTTCCATGAGAGAACGAAGCATATAGAGCTGGATTGTCACCTAATACGTGACAAGATTCAAGAAGGACGTGTGGTTACTAAACATCTTAGTAGCAACTTTCAAATTACTGACATCTTGACTAAAGCATTAAGTTCGCATCAGTTCTATCAACATATGGACAAGATGGGAGTTTTCGACGTCCACTCTCCATCTTGATAAGGGTTTTAAAACATCAAACTCAATTCGTGGAGAATCAGCAGCAAATGAAGAAACAACAACAGCCAATATTAGCTGATGTGAATCAGCTGGAAAAAGGGTCACAATTTGGAAGACATTGGCGTGAATGATGACATGGGTAGAAGGATTCAGTTAATGGAGCAAATAGGACCACATTTTTGTTAGAATATTTATAGTTATTTGTAACCCAATTGTTTTTATTTTGTATAGAAAATTAGCATAAATTTTCTTCTTCTAGAATCTTCTCATCGTATATATATATATATATATATATATATATATATATATATATATATATATTCCATAGTTTTTTTTATTTGGTTAAGATATTTTATACAAAGGCACAAGCCCGATGCTCATTAGTAAAAGAGCAGATACGAGGGCAGAAGAGGCAACCACGAAGGAGCAGAGACGAGGGCAGCCACGAAGGAGAAGCCAAGAAAAGAGACGCAACAAAAGTCTTAAATAATAAGCCAAAGAAAAAGCTGTGCGTTGTGTCCAACAGAAAGGACAAACACCCAAATATATAATAGGTCAAATAAATCGGTGGGCTCTTAAGTGATCTTGGTCTTTCTTTGCTCCTTTGGCTACCAAATACTATTTTAGACCTAATAGCACTTAAAGTGCTTTCAATTATAAGTTTCCAATGAAACCAATTGAGTTTAGTATCCGTCCCAATTATTTATCATCGTTCCAATGTTTATTTGGTATCAAAATACCCAACATTCCAATATGTACTTGAATTACATAAAATAAACACGTAAGAGAAAGTAGACTTCTATTATTTGTATCTCTTGCATAATCTACATCTACACACCCTCTCAATCTCACACTTTTAGTACTACTTGTAAACAATAGACATGTATCACATGACCCTTCAAATATCTAAGCACCCATTTTAAGGCTTTCCAATGATTGGACTTTAATTAAACATAACCTACTTAGTATACTCATAACATAAGCAATGTTAGACCTCGTTCATAACATCAAATACATAATAGAGAATATTGAATTCGAACAAGGAATTCTATTCATGTATTCTATCTCTTCATCATTAGCAAGTGATTGATCACTAGACAAAACAAAATGATTTACTAAAGACAATGTAACAAGTTTGTGTATATGATGGCAAACACTTCCCAGCACCTTCAACACATAAGGGGTTTGATGTTAACGCAACAAACAATTTGACGTATCTCTTTCTATTTCCATACTTTCTCTTTGCTCTTCCTAAATCTTTCATGTCAAACTCTCCATTCAATGCAGTTTTTATTTCATTTATCAACATCACATAATACCCAATCATAATCATATCATCAACATGGAATTATCTTCCTTACATTGTTAGAACAAGCAATGATCAAACTTACATTTTTGAAAACCAATAGTAAGAACAATTGAATCAATTATTTTATACCACTATCTAGGAGATTGTTTGAAATTATACCTAAATATTTTAAGAAAACACATGTTCGATTTGTGTCTATCTTTAAAACATTGTGAGTGATCAATATATGTAACCAATGCAAGCATGATTGCAGTGGTAGTGTACTCAATATCAGAGAAATGATTTTATAAAATATCATTTCCTTCTGTGTAACGGGTTGGTCATTCCCCTCCGTCACGTTGGGTATTTTTGTCAGATTACCCCATCCCCGTACCCAGTTAAAGCAGGACGGGGCGGGTTCGGGGCAGGGCAAGTCTCCTGCCCCTTTTATCGTCTCATTTATTTTTTATTTTTATTTTTCATTTATTTTATTTTTTTATTTTAATTTTTTTATGTCTTTAGTTAGTAAATATTATTACTTTTTTATCAATTTATGTTCTCTTTAAAAATGATGATAAATCTATTATTTTTGTTTGATAAAAAACTTAAATTTGAAATTAACTTTAAACTGAGCGAATAGCGGGATGGGAACTATGTTTCCCGTACTCATCTCATACTCACTTCGGGGCAATGACTCTCGTCCCTTCCCAACCCCGAATGGGGTGGGGTCCCACGGATTTCGGATTAAACGGTTTTTTTTTCCATTCCTACTTCTGCATGTACTCTTTAGCTGCTAACCTAATTTTAAATTTTAAAATCTCTATTGTAGTGGTACCCTCCTTAATCTTGAAAATTCACTTACAATAAACTATTGATTTGTTTTTAAGTCTAAGAACTAATTTCCAAGTTTGATTATCAACTAGAGAACTCATCTCTTTTTCATTGTTTTCATCAACTTACTGACTATTTCACTATATGCATTTTGCACTCTATTAGTTAACTACTCAAAACTAGCATAATCATAATCATAAGCAAAAGCAAACTCTAATTCGTATCAAAATTAACCTCTGAGATTCCTTGTGTTTTCTCTAGCCTACTGATAGACCTCTAAGGATTTGCTAAACTGGGTATTTTTCTTCCACTCTTTCACCTCTATTTTCTACGTTAGGTAGTTGAATTTGAGTCTCCATCTCACTAGAAGTGAGCATGTGTATACTAATTTTATCTAGCTCCAACTACAGTTGATCACTCGCACCACCTTTTTAGTTTTCACTCAGTTCCTCGAGATGAGACCCCTTAACTCCATCATTGTAAGCTAAAAAAATATAGGGCTCGTTTGGTTTTAATTTCAGTTTTGACTTTTTGAGTGCATTTTCAATTTTCCTATTTTTAGAATTTGTTTGAAGATTGTTAAAAACACGCTTGGTTGTCATTTTGAAAAATTATTTCTCAAAATAGAAAGTAGAAAACATCTTTGGTTTGAAATTTTGAAAAAATGTTATAACATTTTATTTCATGAACTTTGATTATTAACTAAAAATAGAACAAATTTATTTTAATATATTATCAAGTAATATATACATTTTAAAGTTGGCTTTGATTTTGTTTTTGTTTTTGTTGCTATAAAAGTAAAATAATAATAAATAATAAATGAGATAAAAATATAAAAAATAAAAATAAATAATAAATGAGTTAAAAAAATAAAAAAATAAAAATAATGTTATGGATTGAGAATATTTTTTATCTATGTTCATGTAAACATTTAAAGAAATTATGTAGAAATCGTAATTTTTTAATTTTATTTTTCATATTTTTAATTTTTTTAGAATGTTTAGATTTTATTTTTTTGAAATTTTTTATTCTTTTAAAATTTAAAATTTTTACTTGTTAGAATTTTTTATTTTTATTTTTCAAAATTTTTAATTTTTAAAATTTTGTTTAAACATTTGTTTTTCATGTTTTGAGTGCTTTTAGAATTTTTTTTTTTTTTTTACAAAAAATACTCACAACTTCAAATTGTGTTTTTAGTTTTATGTTATAAGTTTAACCTTATTTTTGAAAATTCATTTTTTGAAATATGAGGTCAAACACATATTCAATATTTTGTAAAACTAAAAACAGCTTGTAAACAGCAAACCAAACGCACTCATATATTTTTATGTTCAAGTTTTCCCTTATTGGGATGAAAAACAAAATGCACAACCAAAAATTTTAAACACGAAATGATTAGCACATTTTTATACCATTTTTCATAATATTTCATTCATACTTAGAGCCCTAATTCCATTATTATGAGCATTTCTATAACATTAAGCCCCTGCTTGAGCCCCTTTTTGGGCCAAAATGTATTTTAGAATAGTATTTAATTAGAGAATGTGTAGTTAAAAAATAAGAAAAATATTTGAGTTTACATATAAAATTATTTTATGAAAAAATGTATGGACGAAAATAAATTTTTAAAAGAATGAGTTTTTGAAATAGTGGAGGCCAAACATAGGCTAAGTTAGTTAGAATAATTTACATAATCTATCACCGAATACCTTCATTTCCATAAATTAGACATTATAATAAGAGAATTAGAAATTCAATAATATTCTACGCGGGAACAATTATTTGGATTTATATATCCATTATATTACTTGTTTAATATCGTGCACTTGCAATAGGAAAACAACAGCAACAACAATAATCAAGAGAACGCTCTAAAACTAAACAAGCATAGGATGTTAGCTTATGGACCACCTTATTCTCGTCGTCGGAAACATAGTGAGAAGTAGCACAATTAACTTTGTTAAGTAACAATTTGCAACATGGGAGCATTACGTGCATAAACGAAGTCAACATCGAGGCTCCAAATTAGGGATTTTGCCAGAAGAAATTTAACAGTTGCAATAACATAATCCGAGGTGACAGCAGATGATTTGTTAGAAAAATTGACTAATTTAAAATAGGCCAATGACGAAATAACATATGGCATTATGTCAAGGCATCGACACTATAGCATGATTCAGAAACTAGTCCAAGAGAATCATTCTCAATCATTTCTAGCCAGTACTCCTGATAATGTGTAAATAATAATCAATCTCAAAAACTAAGAGCTTTGACAATCTCCACAAGAATGGCCCTCAATCACCCATATCCTTGATGCTTTCTCATCACACTTCCAATCCCATGGCAGTTTGCACCCACTTGGCAGCCTGTGCCTACCTGTCAGCCTCAATATGCATGTCTCCTTAATCCCTCTCACCTGTTCTTCATCCACACGTGTGCAAAAGGCCTTCTACTATCTGATGCAGACATCGCCGAGGCGTAATTTTATTGTTATTGGGCTTTATTAGTCGAGATTTAATTTTATGTTTATTGGACTTTGTCATTTATGTTTTCTATTATTGAGCTTTTAGTATCTAGGTTTTTACTATTTATATGATTTTCATATTGTAACTTAGACAGTTGATGAATATGATGAATTGAATAGTAGCTTGCGGCCCATTTTCTCTCTCCCCGTCCTCTCTTCTTCTTCTGTTTCTTCCTCTTCTTCTTGACTATAATTCTAATTCTTCCTAAAATTTAATTCATCCTGCATCAAATTTGGTATCAGAGCCAAACCTGGTTTCCATCATCAATTTACATCACAAACACTGCTAAACTGCAAAACCCAAAACTGCTAACTACTACCAAACTGCAAAACACCAAACCACCAAACCAAAATCTGATAACCGCCGTCCAACAACCATACACCACCATACTATCACAGCAAAAACCCCCCACCTGCCTACACACATACAAACCACTGTATACATCTTCTCTTCCAGTACCAGCGTCTCCATTCTCGCTGACCGCTGCAACCACACCTCATCTTCCCGTTTCAATAAAACCGACCCAATCACCCCAACAATTGAACAATTGAAACAACCCATATAGTCCACAAAACCACAGCCTACCAACAATTAATCCATATTCCACAAAATCACAGCCTACATCAGATTTCTCCAAAACCCATCTGCATGGCATATTCATCAATCAATCCATAACAACTTTCGCACCTGGTGTCCTTCGCCCCTAATTTCCCTATCCACAATAGTTTCCCCACCATCGTCATCACCTAATGTCCCCGCAAATTCCGCACCCCGTCTCTATTCCAACGACAACAGACAGAGAAGAAGAGAAGAAATTAGATAGCGAGGAAGATGAGAGAAACCTAGAGGAGAAGGAATCTCGTTGGCTGCCCTACGAAGCTCAAAACCTAATTTGTTTTGGGCCTTTATTTTAGTAAAATTTGACTTGGTGTTGGGCTTCTGTTTTGGGCCCTATCATTTTTGTCATTTACTTTAGTTTTGGGCTCGATTTTGGGTCCAATATTTGTAAATTACTTTTAAAAAAAAAAGTCAAAAAAAAAGAGTAAAAAATTTTTTTTGTTTGTTTTTCATTGTGGGCCATAGCCTAGGCTTTTGATCATTTTGTTTAGTTCATTGTTTGGTAATTGTGCCTCAATTTTGAGCCCTATTTTTTTTTTTTTGTAATTTCCTTTCAG
>CAIGRN010189692.1:0-14958 GCA_903798345.1 Fraxinus anomala
CGCACGCACGCACATAAATACATTTTCTAGGTATGAGCATGAATGCAAGTGAACTTATTTTGTTTCATTGTAATTAAATTTTTTACTATACCGTTGTGATCGAAACGAATTTCGATCCATATCTCAATCTTTTCGATTGAACCAATCGGTCCGATCCGATTTTTTAAACATTCATTTTAGTTTATTAGAAGTTCTATTCATTTTAAATATTGGGATAGTTGCAGCAGCGTCCCAAACCTTTGAGTATGTTTGATTGGCATGAAAAATATAATCTAGAAAAAAAAATATTTTCCTTGTTTTGAGGAAAACAAAAACTTACTATCCCCCAAAGAAAATATTTTCCTTAAAAATAAGGAAAATTAGACATATTTTCAAAAGTTGAAAAATATTTTCTATGAAAAAATAGCAATCAAACACTTCAAAGTAGGAATTTGGGTGAAAAACTAATATTTCCGTAAAAAATAAATGCAATCAAACACACCCTTAGGTTTTTCATAAACTTTATTTTAACATTCACTTTATGCCATCTATAGCCCCCAAATCTTTCAAAAATTAGAACATTGGGTCCAAATGAATAATTTCGTTTCGTTTGAACATTAGTTGACCCAATAAGTTGACCAATTTTAAAGGGGTAAAATGGTAAACTTGAATTAAAATTAAAAAACAAAAATCAAAGCCTATTATGAAAAGAGAGAAAAAGAGGAGAGAATAAAAGTATGGAATATGCATGAAAGGATCACGTAAATTAATAATTAATTTGTTTGATTGTTTTTAAATTCTAATCTAGAAAATTATTATACTCACTCATCTTTTATTGGTGGGTAAATTAGAGAGAGAATAGATGAGAGAGAATCAATGAATTACCCATAAAATAAAAGATCTACTCTTTAAGGAAAATATGGTCACACGACCAACTTTTGAAAAATATTTTTCATGAAAAAATGTCAACCAAACACCCTAAAAATAGGAATTTAGATGGAAAAATGACATTTTCTACGGAAAATAAAACCAATAAAATACACTCTAATTTATTTTATATCCCTGCGAATCCCTTTCTCTTCTTTCCCATTAGGCCAAATCTAAAACTTGTTAACCCACTACCACCTCCACAACCCAATTACAAATAATAATAACTAGCCCACAAGTACCAAAAGCCACAATCCAAAGGCTCATTCCAACAGATAATCCATAATGCCCACAGATACTAAGATCACTTCTCCACGAAAATATGGGGAGAAAATGGCAATTGCATTATAAATTTAAATTATTTCATTAATTACCATAATTATTTTAAAATTTAAATTATACTACACGTTTCACAAAAATTCATCAAAAGTACTGGCACACAAACTTTCCATATACACCAATGGTGTGGTTGAAAAAGAATGAAAAGTTGTTGATGTGATGGAAAATATTATTTTATTGAAGAATGTGTGGTTGAAAATGATTAGAAGAATGAGAATGAGAATCAAACAGGGGCAAAATGTAACAGAATGTGTGGTTGGAAATTGATTACAGCTTGGTGCCTTCCAAAATTAAATTTGAATGCAAAACACAATGATCTCAATATACTATGTTCATATTAATTATTTTCCAGTAAAGTATTCCCTCCTATTCCCCGTACGAATTCGGATCTGTGAGATGATTAAATCGATCTCATGGATGTGGAATCCTATACTTTCTCCATTACTGCAAATAAATGTCCAACTGATATGTGTATTTAGAAGGTAAAACTACACGTATGTAAGCCAAACATGTCATTTCTCACACCAGGAAGTTTAACGGCATAGCCCCTACGCGTTGTTATCATCAGGTCAATTAGGTCACGTTTGATGCACATTTACAGATTGAACACGTTTGATGCACATTTACAGATTGAACCCATTAACACATCCATCTGTACGATGATTGACGATGCACGTCCACATGCAAACTTCACATTGAATAGTGTCATTGTCCCAACATTGCAGGAGTTTGTAACAAGCGTGGATGTCAATTAGGTAAAAGAGAGATTATGGTGTGTATATTGTAATTCTTTTCATTCTATGTTCAGTAACTGGTTTCAACCTAGATTCTGGAAAAAATGAAGACAATCTAAATGTTGAAACATATTCAATGTTATTGACACATTACACAATTCTCTTGAAAACGACTAAGATCTTATTTCAATAAATCAATGTCTGAATATGGATTAGTTCTAGAAAAATCCTTGCTTATTTCACATTCATATGTTGCAATGTCTGTATATGTTTTTGTAAAATCATTTATGTATCCAACACACGAAAATGTCACGACATATTATGGTTCAATCGGGATATATTTTGTGAATGATAAAAAAGTGAAATGAAACATCCATACTTTTTTATTAGAATGTAATGTCAGAAGAATTAAGCTAGTTGTACAAATGAATGGTTATATTGTCTGCCAACTCACATTAATCGTTAGTTAAGTTGTCAACTAAATTGTAAGTAACATGATTAGTGTCTGAATTACGAAAAATAAAATAAATAAATAAATTGAATTCATGACGGTGCATAATAGATCTGATTTGTTCTGGTAATTCATCAGAAATTTGAAATGGATAGCATATTTCATAGGCTTGGAACCAGAAATAATTATTGTGTATAGCTCAACTTCAAATTAACTACGTTAAACTATACAAGTGCAAACTTTTTTGTTCCAAATTTGCATATGAAATATCAGCAGTAGCATAGCATACACACGCATGTATGTAATTTGAAAAAATATTTTTACATAACATCTCATGATGTGGATTCTTACTGGATCTTTCTTATTCCCCCGTTAATTTGATCAAGTAATTTCATGCATAAATCAAACTCATGCTTTTTGTATGCCCCCGCATCTGAATTGAAAGACTTTGCAATGTTCTTACCATGATACAAAATTGCTGTAATATGTATTGCAATCCATCATACGAAAGTCGAGCATGTAATGTGTAAATCATTATAGGGGTACTTATTAAAAAACAATATAAAAAAAAGTAATATGGAATATGCATCATGTTCGTAATGTGTAATGGGTGTGTTCATACAACATTGTTGTTGTGACTAAGTCTACCTTAGAATCATCTCGTTACACAGTTGCAGGTATGACTTAATTGAAAACTACACGCATACAGTAACGTAAATGTATAATTATCATGTGGGTTGTCCTATTCGTCGCTTCTTTGTCGACAGGTGATTCTCGTTCCTTCCAACCTCATAGCATGATTATGAAGTGTGTAATTTGACATGAGGGAGTAAGTAAAATTTCACTTATATTGGCTCCACAATCTCTACAGATTTTAAACCTTCTCCTTTGATGCTACCCTCTTTAAACACCAAATATAACCTCCGTTTGGGTGTTGTCCCATGGATGAGAATCATCGATTCTTTGTTGTATGAAGATTGAACCCATGAGCAAAGGTCAATTTGGCATACCTATTATTGGTGAATCTTCACCGCACAGCCTTCTAGTTTCATATTGCATATACATACGTCGACTAGGTGAAGACATTATCGAACGAAATAGTGGATTGTATGCTGTATTCTTCGCATATACGTGCGTCGAATAGGTGAAGACATTATCAAACGAAATACTGGATTGTATTCTGTATTCTTCGCATATACGTGCGTCGAATAGGTGAAGACATCATCGAACGAAATACTGGATTGTATTTTCTATTCTTCGCATATACGTGCGTCGAATAGGTAAAGACATTTGCTTCCAAATATGCTTGCTAAATCGATTTTTGAAGTATAGACAACAGATTTGGCAGTATTGTTGTAGAAAGTGATTGATCTACATGATGATTTGTGGTTTGGGAGATTATCAAAGAAAAGCTGTGAAAATGGGAATAATGGATTGCCAACGAGTAAATTAATGAGATATGGGTTGGGAGATCTATGGAACCTTGATTTTTTGGAATACAGGAGTTTGGATTCTGTAACCGGACCATGTCCAGCCCTATAAATGATACACAAAACCTAACCTTCATTGTAGTTATTAACTTGTTGAAACCTAAGCATTCTCGATTTTGGACTTCTAAATACGAGAAATGCTGTTCATCAGCACAAATTACCCATAAGTAGTGATGTTTTAATTAATTGGCTAGACATTAAAGTCAAATAAATGTCACATCGCTACTTATGCATTAAAATTGACTATTGCATAATCTAGTATAAATGGGGCCATTCATAATCCAAACAATCACCAGTAACTCAAATATGCTACAAAAACATAAAGCCCCATCAAGATTGTGATCACAAAGATAACAGCAGATAGTCAAAATGTTTAACCTGCTCCAGTACAAGACGAGCTGCCTTACTAAATTTATTTATAAAATGCATCGTACCCACTTGTCTTGATAAAGCAAACTGATAGATTGTTACAACCTCAGCAACCAGAATACATCCTAACTCTAGTTTAACCAGGTGGCCATTTCAATTTCTTGCCCCCGACCAAGATCATATAAAGGTGATTTTCAACTTGGCCTGTAAAAAAATGACTTTCAGATAGAACAGCTAATAGCTGAATGTTAAGAGCAAATAAGAAAGAATACTAACCTCCATCAGGCCCATCTTTAATCACGACTCTAAAGCCATGATCGAGGAGGCCTTCTCGTTTCGCAACCAGCTTAGCAGTGTAAAGAAACTGGCCAAGCATCTCACAATGCTCCTCCTCAGCCTATGAAAAAGGTTCATAGAAAATGAAAGACCAAGCATTTCAGATTAGATTAAACTGACATAAAATTTGGACAAAATGAGGCCGCAATTGGAGATTGAAATTTCCATTGCATAAATGGTGAAACAATGGAGAGATAAGGTTGTCTTCAAAGATATGAGAAAGGTACCATAGAAATTCCAGCGAATTTCACTTTAGGGAGAATCAAAACTTCTGTTGGTGCCAATTCACCGAAGTCCCTAAAAGCTAGAAACTGCCATTTAAAAAAAAATAAAATAAAGAAATGATAAACTTGGAGAAATTGAAACAAATTAAAGCTTAGATAGTCGAGTATGAAATCTGGAAATAAATTTTGTTCGCAAATATATATACAGAGTTTTTCTTCCATTTGAACTCATTTCCACTTCAAGAAAATTACAATAAAATCAAAAGGCATATATTTCTAAAATAAATTAAAGAATACATGAAATAACCTTGTCACTCTCTAACACAATGTCAACTGTCATTTCATCATCGAGTATATCTTCAAATCTGCATATCATTAACCATAAAACAAAAATAAACAAGAACGCTCAAATATATTAATATATTTATCAACACGACAACATATGCATGCTTATGAACAGAGAGAGGGAGAATACACGGTGGTAGATTCATCTTCAACAGGAGAACCAGGCGGATCAGGGGAGAGAGCAACATCTTTCTCAGAAGCCATGTTGGAGGGGGGTTTGTGGAGCGATGATAAGAGAGGCGGCTGATTGTAGGGTTTTTATTTTTCCTCATGTTTCCTTCTTTCCTTTTTTTTTTTTCTTTTTGTTTGTTTTTTTTTTTGGTACCAAACGTTCTAAAGAAACTTCATTTTGCTCCCCATTCTTTTGAAGTGTCAATTTTAAAAATTAACAAGAACCTACAAACATAATCATATCCATATCAACACCACAATATACATATAAATAAACAGTGAGTGTGTAGTGGGACTTTCAAGTGCAAAAGAATAATATTATTTATCATTATGATAATAAAATACCAGTAATGTGGCAGTCTATGTGAAATAATTTGATTGAACAATTCAATTTTTATGAGAGTGGAAGAGAGAGAGAGAGATTTGAGTGATAATTGATTGTTACATCATCGATATTTCTTTATCATGATGATAAATAACATTATACAGTAAAAAATGAGACTCAGTCAAATCAAGGGAAAGAAAGAACGACGTCTATCTCGAAAGCCATGTTATAGACGATTTTGCAACGATGNCGATGCGTTAAGTGAGAAATGAATAACCTGATATATTTAATTGTGTCATGAATTTAATACTTTTAATTACCTGATCAATAATTGGATAAATAGATGCTAGTTAATTTTGGAACTCGAGATAGAGGAATTTAGGCGTGATCATAAGATTGACACAACGTAGGTTTTATAGGTTTCGAGAAAAAGTATGAAAAAGCTTACTTCAAAAAAGAATCAGAACCTTGATAAATTCTATATTTTAGTTCGGAATAGAGATTATCGAGATTGAATTCTAGGATTAATTTCTAGCCGGCATTTCAGAGAGGAGAGAAATATAATTGGATTCTTACTTTTAAATATAGGAAAATTATTTTCTAGCCAGCACTCGAGAGAGGGGAGATAAATATATTTTGATGCTTGCTTTTAAATATAGGAAAATCAATTGGTATCATTAGATATCATTGAATCATAATTGAAAGTTTGGTGAAATCATTCCCTAGGCTTTCTCGATTTGATAATTTGCATTTTTCAATTTTGTTACAACGAATCATGTTAGATTAGTTAAAATATTCAATCAATCAATTATTTGTCTAGATAAAATAGAAGCTACATAATTATAGTACTTGTTTAGTTATTTCGTGGCGTGCGTCTAAGCCTGTTAAGCAGTGTGCATTTGATATCGAAAGGACATACACATCATTTTTGTGTTTCAGGAACGATTTCAATGTTATTATGGAAGTCGGTGAAGCAATGTGCTTTTAGTACTGAAATGATATAGAAGTCATTTTGTATATAAAGGAACGATTTCAATGTCGTTACGAAAATCAATGAAGCAGTGTCAAATTTGCATTGACACGATATAGAAGTCGTTTTGTGTTTTAAAAACGATTTTAATGTCGTTACAAAAATCAGTGAAGCGGTGTCCAATTTGCATCGAAACGATATGGAAGTCGTTTTGTGTTTCAGCACGATTTCGATGTCATTACGAAAATCAGTGAAGTAATGTCAAATTTGCACTGAAACGATATGGAAGTCGTTTTATGTTTCAGAAATGATTTCGATGTCGTTACGAAAATCAGTGAAGCAGTGTCAAATTTGTACTAAAATGATATAGAAGTCATTTTGTGTTTTAGGGACGATTTCGATGTCTGTATTACAATTGAGTATATTTTTGTGTTAGGACAATATCAAATACTTTGTATCACATGAACGATTTCAATGTCATTACGTGAATATGTACAATATCAATATTGTCGACACATACAATATGCAAACTGAAAAGTTATAAAATGCAATCTAAGGCTCAAAGTCCTATGACAACTCTAGTGCCAATTTCTTCCGCCATATAGGTACGTAATCCAAGCAAATTGCATTTACATCCATATTCGATTGCAGAAATTCTATGTACTTCAATGTGAATATCCCACAATCAGATCTACAAAATAGTTGTACTACTTTTGTATTAATTATCAACAGTTCAAATAATATAGTACAATCATGATATTACTCAATCTTGCCCATTCATTTGTTGGGAAACATCTTTAATCTTCACGAATTTAAACTTATCCGTGTTGTATTCTTCTTCACTTGTCACATGAAGTTTTAATATCAACGGAATAATCTCCTATAGAGGTAGAATGTAAGTTTCCAACAAAACCCTACGAATGTGACCCTTCAGAGTATTGAACATAAAAATCGTTCGTTCCTCCAAGTCAACTAGAATTGCGAACCAAGTGCTCTCAGTACAGCAAGAAACATACAGATAGATATCTGCAGTTCTTCCAAGGCTTACCGAGCTCCACAGTGGCCCCTTTCATGTAATTGAGCAGACTCTGTAAGTGGTAAATAGCTTAAGAGGAAAAACTAAAAATTTATGCAACAAAGTTATAATTTTATAGTCAAGTCACAATTTCAAATTATCAATGTGGCAATCCAACATGTATGAAAAAAGCCTACTTATCATATGTGAAATGAACAAGGACAGAGCATTGTATAGCACATATGTTGGAAATAGAAATTCTTGAAAAAATTGATCAAGATACTGGTGCAGTGGGAGAGTAAAAAAAAATATATACAGGTCCATATTTGTTGAGTTAAACATATGAACCACCAAATGAAATTTAAAAACATTTAAAAAAATAATCAATGTCATATAATCGAAATGAGGTTAAAATGAAGCCTCACCCTGACGTCCCATTTATGTCTTGCACATTTCGTGACTCTGTAAGTGGTAGAAGAGGTACAAAAATTACAACATCGATTTCACAAGTACATTTATTGATGTCGAGAAAATAATCAATAATCGTATTTTTTTAGTATAATGCAAGTAGTGTAGCATACCATTATATACTTTGATCTAGCCTCCATCTTTGCATATTTATCGGGATGGTATTTGAACGCATTATCCACCATCTATGATTGATCATCTCCATATATAGGATGACCATGATTGTACCTTAAAAAAAAAAAATTTGTGTTAGATTTTAGATTCGTTAGTTTGTCCTAATAATAAGAAATACAAAGCCTGAAATGTTAGTCAACAAATTATTCAAAGGCGTTTCAGTCTAATAATTTATCTTTTTATTTTACTTTTCTTTTAACCTTTTAAATAGTAATATGATCGAAGAAATTGAATGAAGAGTTTCAGGTGGTTTCTGTCTATGTATTCAAACAGTTAGTGAAAATGCAAAAGGTAAATGGGAAAGCTTACTTGAAGGTCTAATAGAAGAGGCACCTCCATTCCAAAACATACAAAGAAACCATGATTGCCTGTAAAACACTAAATTTTACTAAAATAGTTTATCTTCCAAATGCCTGTAAAAAGAGAGACATTCATCAAATTGCGAATAATGCCAGCTTGAAAACAATCTGGAAATTGTAATAAGATGGATTGGCCATTTATGCAGAAAATTAATAAGAGCATGGGCATATTTACTGAAATTCATTGCATTCCATAAGCACCATTAATCAAATGACCAAGGTGCTGGGAAAACGTACGGATGTAAGTTGTCTCTAGTATTTCTAAAAATTACAATCTATTGTGGCGGAAGCAAAAATTTGTTGAAGGGATGGACTATGGAGTGGATCACGTCAATACCAAAAATTCGGAATCCTATTGGTTCACTCCACAGTGAAAGAAAAGCAACTGAAAGAAAAATTCCCCCTCGAAAAATATTCTAACAGCAAATAACCACTTTCCACTAAAATTTTCAATAGTAGATCTACAATTGAAAGGTAAATAAAACAAAACTGGTAAGGCACCACAATTGTAGAAGATCCACTTGTAGTCGATAAAGGGAGACTGACTAACAGATCACATATTTCTAGACTTTTCTCAATCACGGGACCAATATCAATATCCAAAGGGTTGCCAGATAATTTAGATGTATTCCATATACAAAGTTAAAGCTTCAAACTTGAGATGATTGAACTTACGCTCATATTCGATGCAATTCCCACTCCAAATCAATTACTTGTTTGGCATTCCAGAAACAATAAGGAATAGAATTCTGATCAACTCAAATTCTGTAATTCCATAATTTCATCAAAGATTTTCCACGGTAAAAAGTTACCTAGCAAAGGAAATTGATATCAGAGGACTGTTATCAAATTGAACTGCTACAAGTTAAGTCGAAGAAGTGGTGTCCAACACGTCGGTAAAGAAGCCACATGCAAATTTTTGGTAGAAACTAGAATAAAATCACCAATAGAAGAGAAAGAAATGCACCTCTCTTTTAAACAAAGCAAATCTGGATCCCAATGGTTGAACTATTTGTAAAGAAAGAAGATGCATCCACACAATTTATACGTATATCAAACAAAATTCAACTTTCACGTGGTATATAATATAGGTAGAGCGATTAGGGCAACGGAAGCATGCAACAACATTGTACAGGGGTGAATCATGCAAGGAGACAGATATGAAAGTGAATAAACTAATGCATATTATACAAACCTTGATCGAAGCAACAACAAAATAGTTAATTAACTATAATTATAAAAGCATTAAATCACATGAACCTGACATCCAATTCAACTGAGATCCTGAGACAAGGAAAACAAAAAAAAAATTCCACATAAATAGAAAAATTAATAGGAAAATTATCATTGAGAAATCAGTATTAGGTTAATAGGTCATTTTTCTAGTAACCAATATGTAGAACTTGCCATTTGACTTGGTAAAAGCCCTCATTATAAAACCAGAAAGTTGTACAACAAAGAAAATGTTGGAGAAAACAATCAGTGCTTATTACCTTTGGCTGCGGGAACCAGTTGCATTTGATTTTGATGTATCCATGAGGATCCCTTACTTTACCCTCATTTACACGTGGCTTCACAAGTAATATTTGTTCACAGGCTGTTTTTATTTAAATAGAAACCCACGGTTTCAAAAATTACTCTGCATGTTCTAACAGGCTTAATAGCTCCATGCCCCATCTCCTAACAGTGGACTTTGAAAATTTTAAGAAATTATTACACAAGTCAATGAAAAAAAAAATATTAATTTATGACCAACCTCTACCCGAGCATAAGAATTTAACAAAAAAATACATGTTGAAGTTACAGCTGAGTAACAAAATGTACACAAGTGCATATTGAATCATAATCATCTTTTTGCCTTTCATAAAATTTTAAAATTTTCAAAAAAGAAACAAGAAAGACATGAACTAATAGTAATGATCTGGCATGGTGACAGCCAAAAGAAAATATGAAGTGAGAACTTCCAGATTTTAGGTTGAAATACAGAGACAAATGGAAGTCATGTTTAACCTCAACTGATTAATATAATGATCAACAAAATGAAAAGTAATCTTTACAAAATGATACTTCTAAAGTGTACATATGCAAGGGTAATCATTGATACACTTCTAGATTACTGCCAAAATCATCTCATAACTATTGAAATGAAAAATTAAAACTTCATGACGAAAAGAATGATCAGAAAGCACAAGGAAGATTAATTGAACTTACTAATTTTTTGATGCCTCAGCAATATCAGAGCCTGAAACTCAAATGTTAAAAGTTGTTACAGAGAGAAACGGAAACAGAAAAGCTATTTTGCAAATTAACTGCCTGCAGTTTACAACCTGAATGTTACAACCTTCCCATGAATACCAAAGTAACCATAAGACATTGAAGAAATTTGGAAAATATAAAAGCAGCAAAAAAAAAAATTGAAGAACAGCAGAATGCAAAAGAGGGTTTTCAGGTTATTACTGTAGCTTATTGTTAGTATGTTCAGCCTCTGGTATGAGATGCATCTTTAATGAATTAGAATTGAGGAGTAAATAATGTGCAAGTGATAGTTAAAATGAAATGCATTTAAGAAGACTATTTTTTTTTGATAATAAAACAAGTTTTATCTATTAGTGACAGCCACTGTGCAAGTAGTGTTCTGCGTCACTTTAGAGTATTTACATTGGTAACAATAAAAAAGATACCAAAATATTTAAAGCAACCTTTCGAACTGAAAGTATCTTCTATGCATTATTGATCATTTTTTCCAGTTTTTAGTGTTTACTTGTCACACTGCTTTTCTGCACCACATGAAATGAAATTATCGAGTGAGTTAAATGTGCAATTGTAATTATACTGGTGAACAATATTGTAAGGCAAAAATTGATTTTGTTGATGATAGGATAATTAGAGTTTGCTTATTATTTTACCTGTTCTATGTTAATGGAGTCATCTACGCTATTTGAAATTTGAGCGTGGTAGGAATTGATAAGTGTATTTTATACACTTATTCGGGCTCCAAATTATGACATTTTGTGGTTCTTTTAATGAGATTATAGCCTAATTTATGATATAATGGGTTATTAGGTGAAACTCGATGGATGATGAAGAATTGAAGAAAAGAATACAAAATTGAAATTTATGATATAATGTGTTATTAGGTGACACTCGATTAATGGAATGGAAATTGAAAGAAAGAAGCGAAAAATCGGCGAAAAAGACTAAATTGTAAGAGATCCAAAGTTTGGGGACTGAAGTGCAAATGCTCAAAAGTTGTGTCGAACCTCCCGATGAAAATTCGAGAGATGCTAGGAGTCAATTGGATAAAGAAAAATAGTCAAATGGATGAAATATAATCGAAGTAACATCACACATCAATTTCCAACCGAAAAAGATATGCTACAAATTTTAAGTCTCATATTTAGACTCCTTTTTGACATAGAAAACGATCGAAGTGGAAGATGATATCCGAAACAAAGTTGTAGCCCTTTGAGTTAATTATCCAACACATCTTGAATCACTTCAATAGGATATTGAGAGAAAAAGTTATGATAAAAATACTGAACGCTGTGCAGCGCCACCTGAAAGTCAGCGCCCAGGCGCTGCGACACGTACAAATTAGGTTTTTTCAAGTTAAATTCGTCTTTTTAAGAGCCCAATCTCCATCCAACTCTGAAAGGACTTCAACAAGGCATAAATACCAATCAATAGGCCACTTTTAGGGGGGATTCCACACATTGAGAGCCTCCATTACTGATTCCAAACAACACAAACACATCAAACTTTGAAGATTTGAGAAGGAATTCAAGGAAGAACACAGCAAAAGGATTTATTCTACTCATTGGGAGGGAAAGTATATACAATTCGAGATTCAAAGGCGGAATTCAAGGGAGGAAAACATCACGCAAACCACGTTTTGAAGCATCAATTGGAGGCGAAAGAAGATCTTGGTGCAAGATCGTTTTCTCATTCTATATTATTCTTCTAAACCGGGTGATGTACTCTATGATAACTTCGTATTTTTCTTTCATTCCCATGAGTAGTTAAATCTTGTTTTAGGGCGAATAATGTAACCAATTGGGATCCTTTATTTCTGTTAATTGAGATTCTTGTGCTTTTTATATTTTGTGTTTGTTTTGCTATGTTCTTAATGCATTTAATTACTTGATCACTAATTAAATAATTTTGTGAATCTTTTACGAATCGAGATGTGAGTTTAAGATTTAGACCAAATAATAAAATCTAGTAAATTGGTACAATGTGTAGAGATATATGTAATAATTAATGTTGTCATAATTGAATTCTTAGAACTTATATTTCGTTTAGCTAAAGTTGATTTGCATAGATATATGGAATTGTATTAGTTAAATGCACTCAATGAGAACTCGAGATGGATAAAGTGAATACAATAGAAAAATTCGACCGAACACTGCCTTAGATTGTATGAATCTTGATTGAAGGAGTAAATGTGATAAATAGGTGAAATTGTTCCGTCCTAATATCCGTTATCCTTTGAACTTTCAATCAATCGCTTTTGCATTCAATTTAATTTCAATTATTTCAATTCAAAAATTCATAACCAATCATTGTTCTTGTTTATTTGCATCAAATAAGAGTTATAAATAATAAAATGAGTCTTGAAGTATAGTTCTCGTGAGAACGATATCCGGACTCATATGTCAACTTTATTACTTGTTACGATATCGTACACTTGCGATAGAAAAAAATGCAACAGTAATCTTCAATTTGTGGCTAAAGATGACCAAGATGATCTTGCTAATTTTAAATGTATTCATGTTTTGAACAAGAAAAGCAATAATAAGTATTTGCATAATATTAAATTTATGGAGTTGTGATTGTGTATTCTGTCATGTTTGGGAGGAACACATATTGAAGTCGATATTAAATTTGCTAAAATCTGCAAAAAATGATAGCTAAAATTGGTTAACAGAACATATGTGGACTGGAGGAAAAAAAAGGAGTAAAAGATGGCAAGGTATGAGGAAGATTACGTAAATGATGAAGATGATGATTTCAAATAAACAAAGTTAAGTCCCTGATTAGTTTCAACAACATTATTTCGTAAAACAAAATTAGGCCACAAAGAAAACGATGTCATTTTTGTTCTTGTGAACACATTATTTTTTAATTTCAGCATCTACCGATTAAAAAACTCCATTAATTCACACGTTTTAGAATGTGAACAGTCAATTTCTCCATCTTGGAGGTATTTTCATGAGCAGCAGCCCCACCGTAATATATTAGAACATTTGTCTCCTTTCATATGACGAACGAGAGAGGATTGGCCCAATTAAGCATTTAGGCTAATATAGTTGGCAAATAACGAAGCATGTAACCTATGGGACTAAATGACATATGTCCATATGTAACACACAACAATATTTAGCTCAACCACAAAGTTATGCAAGTCAAACACGGCTCAAACTTCTAAACCCAAATAATCAGTATGTCATTGTAATTTTGTAAATACTGTAAATGAACTTGAACGAAAAAACATTAAGATTAATATTTATACCATTGAACGAAGAAACCTTAAGATTAGTAGCCCATATGACTGGTCTGTTGGCAAGGTTTGCAAGAATGGTAAGATATTCTTGTTCGACGAAACTGTCCCATAGGGTTAGCATCACTTCTGGAATTTTTTTATCTATCAATACATCTTGAAGAGTGGCCTCTGTACCAAAATGGGTTTGGATAATTCTTTTTTATATTTTGTATGCAATAAATTTCAAAATCATATTTATAACTGTAGAATATTTCATAGAAATTTTACTGATGTTGATGTTTTTATCCATGTGTTGTTCTAGTTCATCAAATGGAGTAAGTTGATATTGTGAGAAAATGAAGTTCAAATTGTTCTAATGTAGTTCTTCAATCTTTGTTCTTCTTGTTATCGTCCAGATTTTTTGATGAGATGAGCTTTTAAACTGACTTCTGTTCTCTTTCACTGTTGCATTCGAGACAATATATGTTTTCCCTAATTCAAGTTGATCGTTAAGTGCAGTAATGTTTGTATCATACAACGTTGCTGTAACTTGATTCCCATGTTTAACAGTAAGTTGAAAGTACAAAATATATTGCATAGTAAAAGCAAAAATTTATTTAACTCTTACTACCTATGTACCTCTAAATCCATGAGGACAATAGTTTGGTATCTGGTAGTGGAACTACGTGCAGTCTTTGGTGATCGCTTTCCGGTGATGACTACTTTTGTAGACTAATTAGTCTCTGAAATTGCAATATGTGGGATAAGTTTATGTTGGAAAAAAATGGTTTAGTGGCTGA
>CAIGRN010189693.1:0-18815 GCA_903798345.1 Fraxinus anomala
ATTATTCTTTGTACATTCCATTGTATTATTTAACCTTGACGGTCTGACCAATGACCTTATGAAAAATAGTTGATTGCAAATTCTATCTTGTCTTAGAATTTAACTTGGTATCAAAGCATAATGGCAAATGTCAGTAACACTTCCTAAAATGATGATCCCAATACCATGTAGAAAAATAAGGAATGAAGCTAAATGGATAAACTCACCGGTATAACATCAGCTCATCGGTATGAGACCAACTAACCGACAGGGAATGAAATAAAAATGAAAGATCAACATGAAAACATATTGAAGGAATTTGAGAAGGAGAAGATTTTATTAATCATCAAGCTTAGGTAATACATTGAATACATAGCTCTATTTATAGAGTAAACTTCTAACAAACTAACAAACACAAGAAGAATCTAGAAGAAGAAGAAGAGCATGTGCTGGAGATGGAAGAAGAATCTGGAAGAAGGAGCTGTTGAACATGTGATCTGATGAGCTGGAGAAGAGCATGCTGAATGTGTGATCTGATGAATCTAGAAGATTCCAACACTTCCCCCCTTAAGATGGAACATCTTGAATTGTAGAGAGAAGAGCAGAGATACTAGATAATCCTGGGGTCAAAAATAATATCTAGCAAAGAAGCAATCCAGAGAAGAAAATAATCTTTGCACCTGCCTCAATCTTGAAGGCTACATTCTAGGGACAAAGATGTGTCCCCAAAAATTCACTAACAGCTAAGTCATCGATGAAGCTGGTACAACCATTGAGATAATTAAAAATCCTGAATATGGCCAATGGTTGTCAACAGATCAGTTGCTTATGGGTTGACTATATTCATGAATGACTCCAGACATTGCTATGAGAGTTATGGGTCCTACCAACTCAAAGGAGCTTCGGATAGCAATTCAAGAAAGCTATGGAGTACAAAACCGGTCTAGAATAACCTTCCTCACTCATAAACTGCAGAAATCAAGAAAGGGAACAATGAAAATTGATCAATACTTAAACAAGGTGAAGCAACTTGCTGACAACTAGAAATTGCTGGGAAAAGTATAGCACATACAAACTTAGTCACTCAGGTTTTGGCTAGTTTAGATGAAGACTATACCCCCATTGTCGTCCAAATCAATAGTAGAGATCATATATCTTGGGAAGAGCTTCAATCCACACTTATGACTAATGAAAGTAGGCTGGAACACCTCAATTCTCTAAGAAATGACACAGCAGAAATCAACATCAATCAGACCTCAGCTAATTTCTCCCAAAGTTTTGGATCCAATCACCATGGCTTCAGATCTTACAGGCTAAGTTTTGGGGGTAGGTTTACTAATTTCAGCAACAATAGAGGTGGAAGAAGGGGGTAAACAGAGCAGGTAACCTATATGGTTGCAGTAACAGACCAATTTGTCAAGTCCGTAGGAAAATTGGCTACAAGGCTAATATATGCAACTTCAGGTATGATGATAGATATACTGGAGTGCCACCAAACCAAAGAACTAGCTACAACACTTCACTTGCAGCTCTTATTGCATTTCCAGTATTGTCAATGATCCAACATGATATGCAAACACTGGAGCTAGCAATCAGATAACCTCAGACAAAGGAAATCTCACCTCAGTCAATGAATACGCTGGTAAGGAGAAAATCATGGTAGGAGATGGAAGTAAGTTGCATATCTCTCATTTTGGTACCACTCACATTCCAGTTTTGAATGATAAAATTCTGGTTCTAGACAAACTTCTTCATGTGCCTGAAATCAAGAAAAACATTAAGTGTTTCTAAGTTAACTTCAGATAATGATGTCTACATGGAATTTCACCTAGATCGCTGTTTTTTAAAGGACAAATCAACGAAGGAAGTGATAATGCAAAGGAAGCTTAAAGAGGGGTTGTACCAGCTTGACTTTCCTCACCAAACTACTAAGAGTCTTACTCAAGAGTCAGCCATCACAAATAAATTCTTCTGCTACCTGTCTTCTAGTATTTCTAGTCATGAGTCTTCGATTTCCACAAATGATGTATGGCACAAGAGGCTTGGTCATCCTTCTAACCAAGTGATGACTGAAGTACTCAAATCCTGTAATCTCAAACTTAAAGGAAATGATATCAGACCTTTCTGTAATGCATGTCAACTTGGCAAATCTCACTTGTTGCCCTTTCCTTTATCTTTATCACATGACAAAGCTCCATTAGAACTTGTTTTTAAAGAGATTTGGGGACAAGCCCCTATCTTATCTACTTCAGGCTCTAAATATTACATATCTTTCATTGATTACTTTAGCAGGTACACATGGATTTATCCTTTGAAACAGAAATCTAAGGCCTTAAATGTATTCATTCAATTCAAAAGGCTTGTTGAAAACAAACTGGCTAGCAAAAAAAAACCTTGCAGGCTGATTGGGGTGGTGAATATAGAGTGTTCTCAAAGTTTTTAAACCAAGAGGGAATTGAGTTTAGGCACCCATGTCCATACACTTCAGCTCAAAATGATAGAAAGAAAACATAGACATGTGACTGAAATAGGTCTAACACTATTAGCCCAAGTAAAACTGCCCTTGAAGTACTAGTATGAAGCTTTTTAGATTGCTACCTACATTATAAATAGGCTGCCAACACCAACTCTTCAAAGAAAGTCACCCTATCAAATCTTACACAATAAAGAACCCAATTACCAAGCCTTGAAAGTGTTTGGTTATGCCTGCTATCCCTGCCTAAGGCCCTATCAGAAACACAAATTTAGTTTTCACTCCACTAAGTGCACATTTATTGGCTACAGTGAGTCTTACAAATGCTACAAGTGTCTAAGTTCAACTGAAAAATTATATATTTCAAGATATGTCATATTTATTGAGTTAGAATTCTCATTCGAGTCTTCAACTTCTACAAAAAATCAATCAGAACCATCATTGTCAGAAACCATAGTGTCTCACTTTCATTTTCCATCTGAACCAAACAAAACAATATCTACTTCAAGTCCTGCTAATACAAATCACTCTGATGCTGCTCATGCTAAACACCGCCTATCTTCTAATTTAAATGACAATCAGGCAATTTACCACTTGGTGATGACTTTGGTGACTCTGAAGGAAATGCTGAATCAGAACTTGCAATGCCAGAACCAAATTTGTCACGGATCAATGAAGCTCCTCTGCAATCAGATGATAATAGAATTGAAGAAGTGTCTCAACATAATAGAAAATCTAGCTGGGCATCCTATGATCACTAGAAGAAAAGATGGAATGTTCAAACCAAAGGTTTATCTTGGAAGATTAACTGAAAAACTCTCAGAAACTAAGAATGCAACTGAAGTCTTGATGAATAATGATTGGAAGAAAGCCATGGAGGAAGAATTCAATGCTTTAACAAAGGCTAAAACCTAGGAACTTGTGCCTCATTCACTAGCATACAATATTATAGGTAATAAATGGGTTTTTAGGCTGAAGCACAACACAGATGGCTCAGTGCAGAGATTCAAAGCCAGATTTGTAGCCAAAGGATTTCATCAAACTCCTGACATTGATTTCTATGAAACATTTAGCCCTGTTATCAAGCCATCAACTCTTAAAATAATACTCACCTTGGCGGTCACAAAGGAATGGATGGTTAGACAAGTGGACATCAACAATGTTTTCGTGAATGGAGAACTTGAAGAAACTGTCTTTATGAATAAACCTGAGGGTTTTGTGGATGAATTGAAGCCTAATCATGTGTGTAAACTAAACAAGGCACTTTATGGATTGAAATAGGCACCTAGAGCCTGGAATGAGAAATTAAAAGCAACATTCTTGAGCTGGAAATTCAAGCAATCGGTGGCGGATAACTCACTCTTTTATTTCAAAAATGAAAGTCAAATATCTTTTACACTTATCTATGTGGATGATATTGTGATCACAGGTAATGATATAGACTTGCTGCAGGAATTCATAGATAATCTGAACAGAAAATTCGTATTAAGGATATGGGAAGGTTGCACCACTTCCTTGGGGTTGAGGTATTATGGCATGACTATGGAATTTATCTCACTCAAACTAAATACATTGCTGATTTACTTATAAGGTTTGAGTTGCAAAATGTAAAGTCTTGTACTACACATATTCCTGCTGGTAAATCAATGTCTAAAATTGATGGAGAAACATTGAAGAACCCCACAGCTTACAGAAGTGTTGTAGGAGGATTATAGTATCTTCAATATACCAGGCCAGACATTATGTTTGTTGTGAATAAATTGAGTCAATTCTTGCAAGCTCCAACATCATCTCAATGGTAAGCACTGAGGAGAGTCTTTAGGCATATCAAAGGGACTATGAATTATGGACTTTGGATTCAAAGAAGTGATAGACTTACCTTAAATGGTTACTCAGATGCAGATTGGGCATCATGCCCTGATGATAAAAGATCAACCTCTGGCTACTGTGTTTACTTGGGTGATAATTTGATAAGCTGGTCTTCCAAGAAACAACATGTTGTAGCATGTTCAAGTACTGAATCAGTTTATAGGGCACTTGCTTCAACTGCATCAGAAATAACTTGGGTTCAGATGCTTTTTCAAAAACTGGAATTATCTCTAGCTGAAGTTCCAACTATATGGTGTGATAATATAAGTGCATGAGCCTTAGCAGCTAATCTAGTATACCATGCCAGGACGAAACACAGAATTGGATGTATACTTTATCTGAGATAAGGTTATTGCCAAAGAGCTAGAAGTAAAATATGTACCTACCTCAGACCAGATTGCTAATCTACTAAGGGACTAAGCCATTCAAGATTCATCTTTCTGAAAGACAAGCTGGGAGTTACTTTAGTACCTTCCAGCTTGATAGAGGGTGTTAACTGAATTAACTACCTTACCTACCTTGCCAATTCATGTAGCCATATCAGCTGAGAATCAACCAACTCATACACCAGTTGGAGCACTGCATTAGTAGTTTATTGCTAGACTGATACGATTTTGCGTGCAGCATTAGCACCAAATCTGTTGTAAATATTCTAAACAAGATCTACCATTTTTGGAACAAACTAACAGCTGCCTATTCTAGATTATTCTTTGTACATTCAAATATTCTATACAAGATCCACCATTTTAGGAACAAACTAACAGCTGTCGATTCTAGATTATTCTTTGTACATTCCATTGTATTATTTAACCTTGAAGGTCTGATCAATGACCGTATGAAAAATAGCTGATTACAAATTCTATCTTCTCTTGGAATTTAACTACATGATATTACTAAATTACGAAAAAAGGAAAAAATGTACTAAACACATTATGTTTTTTCCATGTCCAACATCTGAGGATGATCGACCATCTTCTCTTTCCTTGCCTTCCTCGCACTTCTATGTACGAGGTCCGAATCAATCTCGTATCCTCCACTTGAAAGTACGCTTTTTATCCGTACTTGAAAGGTTGACGTGTCAGTGTTAATCTAGCCCTCTTTGGAACAAAAATTTTCCATCAGTTTCTACGACTTACCGTTCATGATGAACTACAATTCATCACACATACACCACAATCCTGACTACATTGAAAGGCGTGAATACTTCTAAATTATGAATATATGACATATATGTAAGAATATTAGACTTAAGGAAAAGCTAATGAAATTAATTTGTTGCATAGCTAGGAACGAAAAAAATTACAGAACTAGAAAATATATTGACCGTGGCCTTATGTCTCAATTTCCACAAAACAGAGTCTAGAAATCTTCTAACCCGCTTTCATCATGGGGTATATGATTAGCAAGAAATGAAGAGTGATTGTGTTGAAGCAAGAAAAATCATGATCTACAGCCTTCAAAAATTGGTACGGAATCATAGATGATATCTAGATTTGAAGGATAATGTTACAGATTGCAAATTGTTTTTTGAATTGAATTTTGGGCTCATAAAAAAGAGATGAAATTGAGGGAGCAATATGTGCAATCTTGGATTCTTCTAGACATGAAGAGTAATCGACGGTGTAGATAGAGTGAAGTGATTTAATTTTAATAAAAAATACTATGATTTTCAAGTGATTTTCAGAAATCTGATTTTTAAATTGTAAAATTTGAAAATGTTATCTGGTCAAATATTTTTGGATACTAATACATTCACTAGATTACAAGTTATAGAATGGTAATACTTCACATTTTGATGATATCATATTCGAGAATATCCAGTTACATAACATTTTATGAAGTTCTATAATTGAATCGGTTTCTGCGGGAAACTGGAGACTAATTCCGCTACAAATCTTGCCAGTATCAGTATGTAGATTTCAGTTGATATGGGAAGGTAGAATTGATGGATCATAACACCCAAAATAATATTCAAGTCGATGTCTATCACCTACCAACATTGCATTCCACAACTATATCATGCATTTATTATTTGCTGAACTATTAGCTGCAACCTGAGATGAAGTTGGTGCATTAAAAACTCTTTGATCAAGCCTGAATCGTTTCGTTTTACAATTTTCTGGTTCATAAAAATCTGGAATTTACTTAGATGCCTAAAGAAATTGGCACGAGGATTAACTTTCATAATGTCTATTAACTTTTGAACAACAGGTTCATTCAACTTTTAGAAATACACAAATGATTATGTAATTCGTGTTAGAAAATGTATAGCCGTTAATACAAAGAACATTCATTATAGGGAAATATTTTATTTTTGTAATGATAGACATATCCCTAAACTCTACACTTCTATACAAAGTTCTTTATCATAATGTACACCAAACTCCGAAAGATGTGATGTGAAATCACTCTTCCAAGTCGACAGTATTTTTCTAAGACTAACAATTAATCTAAAATTGAGTTTAAATTTTCGTGCAAGTCATGAGGTATAGTATTTTAATCTAAAAGTCCCCTTCGTTCGTTCGTTTCTTTAGAAATTTTATAGCTCCACAATAACAATGTAGTTGGTTCTGATCCAGGTATCTCGAACATTTTGAGGTTGTCATGTAAATTCAAGTATCATAAAGAAGCTGATTATAAGATTTTTCTTGATTAATGTCTTCAACATAACAAACACTTAGAACCTTCAAGATATACGAATGCATAACTTGAATACAAACATTACATGTTCAAGTTTTAACCATAAATTCTAATTTATTTATTGTTTTTTTTTTTTTTATATACCAGGTGTCCGCCTTCGGTGACTAATCCTGGAGTCTGAAATCCGGCCCCTCATCACACAGACCAGGTAAACCGCGGGATGTGCCCCCAAACTGGCCAGGTTCCAAGAGCCCCCCTATTGAACTGCCAAAGTGCCGAGACCCAGAACATGCCCAATTTCATGTACAGCAACGCTAACCATGTCATACATATGAGGACTGGCACCATTTGTCCAAGCCTTGTCTGCGTCGAAATGGATTCGGCCATCACCTGGAGAGAAAGCATGCGCAAGTATACCACCAGGTTCATCAAATGGATATCCATCACCATGATCGCCCCGAAAAAAACCAATAGTAATATCTCCAGGATATTCATAAGCATCATCAACATTGATAAAGATGAAGTTTGTCTTGTTGGACCATATATCAAATGCCTGTCCAACATAATGGATACCTTCTTCAGGGAAAACATTTATAAATTCAAACTTTAAGACGATTATATTCCATTTGACAATACGATCTGGGTAGAAGAAAGAGTACAGTGAATTATTAAAGGGTTTGGTGCCGCATTTCATGGTATTGGTACCATTGATTATGTCGGGAAACCCCACATCATGGACCCATCATTTTGGATAAGGTATCGGAATCTAGAATTCCCGTAGTGTCCAGGTGGTAATTGAGTTGGTAAGTAAGGATCGCTGATTCTAACTCATCATCGAATATATCCTTGTTAAGATCAAGATTATCGAGATAACCATAACGGTTAAGATACCTTTTGACTGGAAGTAGTCCGTGATCGCCCTTACGATAACCCTCAAAGTGTTTTAGAGATTCGAAGTCAGAAGAGCTACAGAGGGAGTGGCATAAAAATATGATGAAAAAGAAAGTGGGAAGTACTACTGCTGCCATGAGTAATTTTGTAGGAAAGTATTTTATCAGAATGTATTTGCTGGTATGATGAATAATACAAAGAGAAACTCATGTATTTACAGTGTTATAAGTAGGGAGGGGGTGGTTGAGGCTTTGTTCTTTTTCTATTATTTTGTTCATTTTCATTTTCTTTTCTCGTGAAAATTAAACTAATATAAGCCAGTTGACAAAGATAAAATTAGAAAAAGAGTTCCAAGGAAAGGTATAATCATTAAAAACTAACAGATTCCATTGAGCTATATCAAACTCAAAGTTGATAGACCCAAAGTTCATAGTTTCTTCCATTTTTTCTAATGCTTCTTCCTTCTTTTCTTAGCTACTCAAAGTCGCAGTATCTCACTAAAAGACCGAACAACCAGCTTCATTCGAGTTTCTCCAAAACTTACGCGGTTCTCTAAAGGGGGACAACTTGAAGGACTCCATCAAGACAACAAATACCTCAATCGATTCGGTTATCTCAATGCTCTTGATCCTAACAATGACGATTTCGGTGTTGAATCAGAGTTTGCGATCAAGACTTACCAACTTGATCATGACCTTCATAACTAGAAAATGATGATGCCTTGATGTGGGGTACCAGACTTCTTCAATGGCATAAATTAATGTACCTAAATACGAACCCTCCAATTCACTGTGTATTTTCTTTCCAGAAGTTTTAAATTCATATTTAGCGAAGTTTGAAGTATTTAGCCAAGATAAAATACACGGTGGAAAGTTTACTAAATATTTAGTGGAAATAGTTTGAAATTCATTTAGTGATTTTTTATGCGGGTATGGGTTTATGTGGTGGAATGGTGGGAATTTGGTTTCGTGATTTTTGTTTGGAGATTAGTGGTGATCATTCGAAGATAAATTTTTAACAAAAATCATGTCTAACATTTGTTAAGTGTAATATAATTTTCAATTGAATGAGTTTGTTGGAATCTGACTACAATTAATTAAAGTCGAAATACAAATGATAATAAAATTACTTAAAACTAGTTTCACAAACCTATGCTCTTCTCTTATGACCTTTTATTTTAGTTCAATTAATTACAATAAGTTGATGATATTGAGGTATAAATTTCATATATAAGAGTTTAAAAACGTGTTGGAAAGGAAAGGAGAGCTTTTTAAGCAGGTGTGCATTTAAGATTGCTTGATTTTTCTTTCTTTCTTTCTTTTCTTTTTTGGTGCAAAGTTTCAAATTTATGTTTTAAAATATTTCAAACTAGTCCCACTAAATATATAGCAAGATTTCCATTTGTATTTCATCTAATTCTAAATATTTCAAACTCTTCGAAATACTTATTGTAAATAGCCGCTGTTTGGCCACATTTTTTTAGTTGAAGTAGAGGAAAATTGAACGTTATACAGTAAGAGGCTCAGAATGTGCAGGGCATTGGTTTTCCAACATTTGCCCAATCTCCCTCACCAACACATTTGTTGTGTAACAAGTTTTGTGTACAGGCAAATTTGGAATAATGGCATTGCAGTCAATTGTTGCAGGTTTCCACATTTGTGGTACTATTCATGATGTGCGAGAAAAAATGAATTTTTATGGCATTAATGTGCACCAAACGAACACATAATTTGAAATATTACACGTGGAACCTTTGCTACATTAAATATAATTCTACAAACCGTAGGTTTTATATTTCCAGAATTTGAAACGCGGAGTAATTATCAATACTCAAAGACTATACAACTTGACTTTCGCTCAATTGAAAAATCAAAAAATAAAAATAAAAGCTAACCAAAGAGTAGTAAAATTTAGCCAGTAATCAAGATTGATATATATAATGCTCTTATTCCTACAAGATCATCTGCATGTGAAGTTATTTTATCATGATCATAATTGATAATAGGGTACCACATGGCTTCATAAACATCTGAAAAGAGTCACTCTTTCACCTCGAGTTAGTGACTAGTGATTCTTATTCAAACAATTTAGTGATCTTCTGTGAGTGATATTTTCTCACCTTGGTAGATGTTTGTCACTTCTTTGTGATTCTAATATCCTAGGAATATGACTTTCTCCTCATTAATGAGCATTTACATTTTTCTATTTTTAGGTGTGGGGGCAAAGTTTCAGATTATAGTTCTGCAAACCATAGGCTTGCTCTCTTTATAATAAAGCTACATGTATTTTTATTAAATGGGATCTCTATATATTGGTCACTGATACAACTCCAATGTTGCTGGAATGGATGCATGTAAAAGTCGGATTCTTTTCTTATGTACATTCGGTTAATTAGTTGCAAATCCGGTATTTCTGTTGCAAATACGGTATCTGCTATTCGGTATCTGTAAATTCGGTATCTGCAAATAGGGTATCTATCATCCGGTACCTGCAAATCCGGTATTCTGGTAACTCTATTGCAAATTCAGTGTGTAAATTCGGTATTTTTGTTGCAAATTCGGTATGTGTAAATTGGTATTTCTGGTACAAATTCGGTATGTGTCCATCCGGTATTTGTTAAGCCAGTATTTATTCACTAATATACTGTAAATTGAAGATATTAACTGCCATATGAGACGTGAATTCCAGATAGTGAATTCATTTGGTATATATTCTTCTTTCTTTATCCATAAGTCATTTATTCATAAAATCCTCACTTAAGGTGGGGGAAAACCGTAGTAACAGCCCATCAACCAATAAAATTAACAAATAAACACGCTCCTATCAATATAAATAAACAATGGAAAGAAACCTATCTTTTCTGAAGAATATACAACACACCCATCATATCTAAACGAATCAGCCTCGACAAAACCTTGGTAGTTTCCCCTTCGCACCTAGCTTTGCCAGCTCATACGCAACCTGATTAGCTTCTCTATACCGATACATGACGTGGAAGTCAAACTTTTATAAAAGCTCAATTAGAACTTCCCAAAAATACCATAGCACACATTTCGTTGCCAAGATTCAAGACACCACCAACAACGAATCACATTCAATGTCCACTTGATATAATCCCAAATTATTAGAGCCATATCCAAAGAAAGAAGAAAAACCTACTTCCAACCTGCCCATATCATCCCTAGCAATCCCACCACCACCAGTCATTCCTGGATTGCCTAGACAGCTCCCATTAACATTGAGTTTTACTCTACCAACCGCAGGTTTATACCATTTAACAACCCGAAAAGGTCTCCCATGAGAATCCATTGGAGTAATATCAAAGTTTCTAAGAAGTAATTTTTCTGCCTGCGAAAGAGCTCGTTCCTCTTTTAGATTGGATGACACATGTTGCAACCAAAATTTTGTTGAGCTAAAAGTCTCCTCCATAGTTTCATGAAGACCCTCCATTCTAGCTCTACAACGTATCATCCATAGTCTCTATTGACACCAAAAAATATGGCAATAGAATCCCGACCTCGTCCCCTCCATGTAGACATCACCTGAAAACTGAACACTCCATTAGAAGGCAAAGGTCGCCGATCAAGAGAAGTCTCCGCGAGGACGTGGACTCCGCTGCGCGGAGACCGCGTACTCTCCTAGGAGAAAAAAAAAAAAAAAAGCAGAAAAAGGAATTTTAGGAAGAAGATTGGTACACAACAAAAATCCGCTCTAATAAATAACATAAGCCAAAAAAAAAATAACATGTTAACTACTGAAACAACTAAATTCTTAGCACTTCAGGTAAAATGCAGAACACCAAAAAAAAAAAAAAGGTCAAACTTGCGTAAAAAATGAAGTCACAAGAACACTAAAATCCAAAACTTGTCAAAACCTAACTATTCAACCAACCAAAATAAAACCAAATAATATAGTAAGGCTTAAACTGTTAGAAAATAAAAGAATACCTCAAAAAAATAGCTTCAAAACTCACACAAAATACAAAAAATATTCAAACTTCCAATAACAATCGAATGTAAAAATAAAATAATTTTTTTAACTCAAACGTAAAAAGTCGAAGAAAATATGTACCTGCAGGCAATTCCAAAAATCAAGGGCAAAAATGAACCAAATTTCCAAAAATAAGTTGGTATACTTGCTGAAAAGGATGGTAGACGAAAGGAAAACGACGTAGTTTACTCCTCAGAAGGACAATTATTAAATTAATAATACAATAATAATTGCAGGAAAAAAATCTCACGTTACATTGAGACAAAATGGTACTAAATACTGTTCATATGTACAGTGACTTCTCATTGCCCTATATAGTAGGATTCAGTATCAATGATGTTACAAGTACATTATTTTTTACATCAAGTTAGACATTGTGCCACATGTCGCAGCACGATTAGCCAGTTTGAAAATACAACACACTTTCCTGCCACTTTATTTTTGAATTTGCAAATGAATGTCAAATTCAATGTACACAAAGAGTGTACAAGGAGCATAATTCTAGGATTATATTGTTATTTAGGAAAATATTAAAGGTGGCTGCCTAATATAAGTTAAAAGGAAAAACTATAAAAAATAAATAATACAAGAAAAATCCAAAGACCATACGGAATGGGCGCTCATGCGCCACCAATCATCACATAACTTCCCTTCGTACATTTCATTAGTTTTTTCTTTTCTTTTTTGTGCGAATTTTTAAATAAATCTAAAGATGGACGTAATTGAAGAAGAAATTATTGAGGATTGGAAACTTTAATTCTATACCACCAAAAGCAATAAAATCGCACTAAAAAGTAATGATAGAAAAGAACAAACAAAATTGATAGAGATTCGTCTCAATGTGTGATTATGTTCTCTTCCGCCGCAACTCTAATTCATTACGATAAAAAAAAAATTACAAGTGAAAATACAAACCATGTTTACTCCAGCACCTCTCTATTTTATGATGATAATATAAAATATTAATGGCGACTCTCTATTTATAGGACAAATTAGGAAAAAATCGTAATTACAAGTGTGAAATTCCTGAAGTATTTTTAATGAAATTATGCTATAAAACAACATCACTCCATGTACTAACTTCGTACAACGATGATAATTGGACTCAACAAATTTAAAAAAAAAAATGACAGCTATATATTTGTCTCCTACCATCTAAAATATAAAATGCTGTGTGTTCTATAGTATCACGTTCAACATATTATACACTTGCTTAAGATTAAATAGAAGTTTACTGTAAAACCTTAAACAAATTGGGACATAGTAATTAATTTTAATCCCTTCTCTCTTGGAACAGCCTTTTTACCAGTCATTGCTGGCTATAAGTAAATAAGTCCACACATTTCCAGTCTCCTCTTCATCTTCCATCAACTCAAACCCTCCGCTCACACCACCAAATATTCTTTGCACGAGAAACTCAAATTTTCTTAATTATTCTAACAATGGCTCATACAGGAATTAATCACAATGGTTTCAATGTCTTGAGCAAGAAAAGTGTTGAAGATATGGAAAATTGTAAAGAATAATCTCCATGATATTTTTCCGTGAGATTATTTTCCTTAATAGTTGATTATGTGATTAATTTTTCCTTTAAAAATTCTTTATATCCCTATAAATAAGGTATTCTACTTTGTGTGAGTATACAATTCATAATATTTTAACAAAAAGATAATGATCCAAGGATCAATGTGTTAGGATCTAACAAGAAAGTTTTGCATTCACCAAAGTCGAGAAAACGAGATTTAATAATTGGCACAATTAAAGTAGTTGATCGCCAAACATAAAGACATGATTTAAAGTAAAGAAAACAAAAGAGAGAATAATAGAAGAAGAATGATTTTATTATCAACCAATGGAGAGCAATAATATTTACAACGTAGTAATTGCTTGGAAAATATGAAGAGAGAGACGACATATTTATAGGAAAAAATTCAAGCTCTAAAAGTAGAGTTGTAGATGAAATAGAATGTCTAAAAGTTTCACAATTGCATTTCAAATATGATTCTAATTAATATGCACTTTAAATTAGAACTCCTAATTATTTTCAACAAAGAATTCGGGTCACACCCAAATTCTAACAATCTCCACAATAACACGAATTTCGATGCAACGAACGAAACTCCAAAATTTCTCCACTTGAAAAAATAAATCCAACTGCATCAAAATGATAAAACCCTTCAATCAAAACCAAATCTCCCCAATAAAAACAAATCATCTTCTTCTTCCCAAGTTTCCAGCATGATACATGAACCACACTTAGTTCCCAAAAATTCCATCATGGAATCAATCAACCAAACAGTATCCACAAATGATACTCGAACTCACACACCGAGTTCCCAAAATTCCTCAATGGAGTTCACAATCAACCAAACAGGGTAGAAACACACCCTGTAGCAGAACCATCACCAAGTGCTTGAACTGAGGATTGCTTGCTAGACACGTCATCTTCAAAAACCACAAAAGCACACACACCCACATCTGGACTGTACATCTCCTCAATGAGTCCTTCCCTAACAATAGAACACGATAGAACCGCTGAAACTGGTGGTAAAGCGGGATTACCCATATCAACCAAACTCTCATAAGTAATGTTCAGCAAATTCGACTCAGAGTCAAAACCCAACGATACTATACCAAACTGAATATCTATCACGGTACAACACCTATCTAAATGTCTTATAACTGGTTCTCCATAACCTTACAAGATGTACAATTGAGACTTTTTCCATCCCTCAAGTACTACCTGAGCCACTATAGACCTCAAGACTCCACATCCACCGGAGAACATGAACCCTTTTGAATCTAGGGTACTCAACGAAATGAGGTTCTTACCTAAGTCTAGAACATGTCAAACCTGGCCCAAGTGTTCTAACCGCCCCATCCAATAACCTTAATCTGATCTTCTCAATTCGAGCTATCCTATAAGACTGGTTGTTTTCCATGACAACTCTACATTACGTCACTGCCTCATATGCTTCAAACGACTCCCGATTGGGACAAAGATGATACGAACAAGCTAAATCCAAAATCCATTCCTCATGAGGCTTGGATACAGTATCAGATACTGTCAACACCACAATTTCCTCATTCTCAAAGGCTTCGGCAATATTAGTCTCATCTGTATGATTAGATTGTCTACCATGAGTTGCAGGCAAATTACTTTTGTTCTGCAACTTGTCACAATCCTTCAAAATGTGCCATTTCCTCTTGCAATAGAAACAAACCACATTGCTAATTTCACCCTCAACTTACCTCTCTGCCGATCACCATGAGTCACAAGAGTTTGCTCATCCCTTGATGTATCTCCAACAAGATGTTTCATCTTCTCCTTAGAAAATAACGCATCATACACATCCTCAACGGTGAGTGTACCAAGATTGTATAAAATCGTGTCCCGAAATGACGAATATAAAGAAGGTAAAGAGCATAATAAGATCAAGGGCAAGATCCTCTTCATCATATGTTACCTCTAATGTCTCCAAATCAGCGACGATCTCCTTAAACACGGCCAAATGAGCTTCCACTAAACCTTCGTCTGCCATGCGATGAGAATAGAGCCTCTGCTTCAAATGCAAATTACAAGTTAGACTTTTGGTCATAAAGAGTTGCTCCAGCTTCAATCATAACGCAACTGTTGTCTTCTCCTTCAATACGTCCTGAAGAATGTAATTGGATAGATGAAGGTGAATCTGAGACAAAGCCTTTCGATCCAAAAATGAAAAAAGTTCATTTATATCCTTGAAATATCACGTGAAAAAATATTCAAATGTAAAAATTCCTTTCTTGAGAAAAAAAAAAAATGAAGTATTAAAGTATTTGTCAATAATTATACATTTCATATTTACATGTTATTGATATTGTGCAATAATTTTGTGACAAGTGTTATACTTTTTTTTTTAAGGGAAATGAGGGCGGTACCTCCAGGATTTTATTAATTTGTCCTCACTTGTGGCGGAGGAAAATCATGGTTACATGTGGAAACAGTGAATGCAGTAAATGAGGGAGTACTACTTTCCTTACAATGAAAACAAAAGTTAAGGGATAAATGCAAAGCCATAAAAGAGGAAGTACTACTTCCCTTACAATAATTCCAACTACGAGAAGCAAAAAGAAGGCAAATTACATTTATCTAAACGGATGCCACCAATTGAATGGATCGGGAAACTATAGATTGATTCTAAGAAGTCAGAATGACATTGAGCTCCAAGATGTGCTAAAGAATCTGCCGTCTGGTTTGCTTCCCGAAAAATATATGATATGTCAATAGATATAACATGTGCAAGCTCCAAAATGTCTTCCCAAGTAAGACGAACTGACCAGGGCATGTTAACATGATGATGAAACCAGTGGACTACCATATTAGAATCTGTTACTATAGAGATTCTATCAATGCGAAGGGCATAGCATATTTGGAGGCCTATTTTAAGAGCTGATACCTCTGCTTATGTGTTAGTACTAACCCCGAGATAGTGATAGAACCCAAAAATTACGTTCCCTTGCCAATCCCGAAGCAATCTACCGCAACCAGATGGCCTGGATTTCCAGTGCTTGCCCCATCAATATTAAGTTTATAACAACCATGTTTATGAGGGGACCATTTGACAAGAAATGAGGCTTTTACTCGAATTGGTACCAAAGGGATGTGAAGAACTTGGGAAAAATAGGAAGAATGAGACAATTCTTTTGGTTCAAGTATACCAGTCAATTCATGTAGCCAACTTTTTACCTTAGCATAGATTTTGTGTAAGTTTATGGGCTCATCTTTAAATCTTGCAGAATTTCTGGCTGACCAAATAACACTAATTGTATTATGTTAGCAAATTCGTAAGATTTTTATTTGATGCCTAGAAAGTTTGTAAAATTGTTTCCTCAAGTTAATGCCCATGATTAAGTTTTTATATGATAAATGCTATAATATAATTTCGTTACATATTAAAAAATGTGAAATTAATGAAAGGATAGAACCAAAAAATATAGGAGAAATTTTACTCTTTACAGATTTAGAGAAAGATTGACATGGTTTGCATTGAATTTCTAGATATTATAACTTCAACAAAAATCCTACTTGTATCGATTTTTTGTACAGGTGTATTTACAGGTGCTGGGCCGATAGGACATTGCCAACTGATATTTTGTAAACCAATCTATAAAACAACATATACATGTAGCATTTCTCTAACTTCAAAGTGACCTAATCATACCCATTAAACACCACCGCCCACCATCGCACAACCACCATTTGTTAACTGACCGTCGATCTAAAATTGTAAGTAGGGGCCTGATATTTTACAAATTGCACTAGAGGCCCCGTCCCCAAATCTTCACCAAAAAAGGCCATCACACGTCAATTTGAAGCTTATTGCAAAAGCTCACTAGCTGGGTATAGAGGGATTTAACTGGGTTCATGTAATTTATTCTCTGAACTTACAACTGTTTCTTATTGGATAAGGCTTTGTTAGTTGAATTCATAGTACAATTTCTGGTTCTTGTGCATTGTTGCTTGTAGGACCAAAAGGTGGTAACAATATTCATTCAGGTCTCTCTCTTTTGTTGTGTGCATATAACTGCTGATCTGTGGTTTTTATGGGAAAATTGCCTTGTTGGCCGTCATCCTACCCTTTTCCCGAGTACCTTTAAAAAGGAGAAAGTTAACCCACAACTTTTTAGTGTAGTTGCACGATAAGTACTCGGATAAACCAGCCCAAATCCATTAAATTGTCATGTGACACATTTCCTGACTTTACCAAGCTAGATTTTGTTTCCCAATTTGAGCTCGTGGCTAGAAATTTGAAGTGAGTCGTGTTTTTACAAGTACCATGTTACGATGCTACTTGGGTCATATATTGAGGACAATGCTGCAATTCTCCCTTTATTATGGTTGTTCGAGTCATATTGAGGTTTTAGCTGTTTCCTGTTGCAGGTTGCCAGATGTAAGCCGCAGAACACCAGATTACTTCCTTTGATGCAGCCGCTGCTAATATAGTAGCTGAATTCTGCGGGACAGATGCCCGATAGCTGCTTTATGCGAATTTTAAATATATTTTTTCTTTTCTACTGATGATGGGAAGCATGTGAAAAAGGACAGTGATGCTTTCATTGATGGGATCTCGTTTCTTCTGGTCATATCAAGGTTTTAAGTTTCTCCATTTATATTTTTTATTCCCTGTAATTTCACACGACATGTCGAGAAGAGTATATTTATAATCTTTTTTTGAACGTCCATATGGATTTATCTGGATCTTGCATTTTTGAGCGTTGCCTCAATTTAGTGTTATATATATGCAATAACGCATGCAAGGTCGAAACCGAGAAATATTACCAAGTCGTGCTACTAATTATCGTGTGGAATTATTACCAAGTTATGAACAATTTGGTGAAGTCAAAGTTTATCCAATTGATCTTTCACCTAAAAGAAAATGAAGTTTTTGAATGTCAACAACATGGATTTTGATTAATACCCTTAGTCTCTACATCCTTCTCAACTACATAATCTGTTTGAGCCGAATACATCAAATAACACTTGACTCTGTTAAAGTCTGAAGATTACGTTAGAATCGTTTGACCTTATTCTTGGCTTGGCTAGTTGGATCCAATTACCATTTTAATGAAAATGCATTTATGAAAAAGGGTAATTCTATTTGTACAAAATGGGGGGTGCCAAGTGGCTTTTTGGTCACCCATTTTGTACCCCATTTTGTAAGTATAGCATGGTCCTTATGAAAATAGTTACAAATATGAATATCGTTAACAATTAGATTAACAAAGTGCTTTAGAAACAAAAAAATCGTTGACAACTTTTCACATGAGTGTGTTTGATTGCAAATATAGAACTTGCATAAAAACAAGTTCTATGCAATTGAATTGCATATAACTTACTTGTATGAAAATTATCAATTAAATGTATTTAATTGACTTAATTTCAACCTAGAAGTATTTTAGGAAGTGTGAATTGTCTTAAAAAAAAAAAAAAAAA